>SJYC01000376.1:0-26936 GCA_006408675.1 Madoqua kirkii
TATTCTCTCAGATCATCACACCCTTGCCTTCTCCCACAGGGTCCAAAGAGGAAGCTTTTCTTGAGCCCCACTTCTTCCCTGACTAGGTTTCCTTTCCTATATAGATAATCTTACCCCAGAACAACCCAAACTATCCCTTTATAGCTTTTGTGCATGATCACTGTTTCAGCTGTGTCCAACTCTTTGTGACCCTGTAGCCCACCGGGTTTCTCTGTCCATTGGGTTCTCCAGGCAAGAATACTGGAGTGGGTTGCCATGCCCGCCCTCTTCCAGGGATCAAACCATTATCTTTTATGTCTCCTGTATTTGCTAGTATGTTCTTTACCACTAGGTGCCACCAGGGAAGCCCATATAGCTCTTACCATCTATTAACTTAATTCCCTGTTTAGTGTCTGTCTTTTATATTGACTGTACTGTCTTGAAGGGAAGAGATTATGACTGTGTTGCTACCAGCACCTACCAATCCCAAGGACATAGCAGATCCTCAACAAATAGTTATTCAATAAACGAATGCTGTCTATGTCAAAAATTAAAAGAAAATGGAAACCCACTCCAGTATTCTTACCTGGAGAATCCCATGGACAGAGGAGCCTGGCAAGCTACAGTCCATGGGGTCACAAGAGTCAGACATGACTTAGCTACTAAACCACCAACGATTGTGACTGGGGCATAGTTCTTTAGATTTCAAAAGTCATATTCTTTGCATTGCAGAATGCCATCACCTGCCCGTTACCTGGCAATGACTTTCTGTCTTAGTGGGAACAAAAAATAGTTTGCCATTGTTGTTCAAAATGATGTTATGGAAGCAGGTACCAAGTGAGTATAAGGAAACAGTCAGGGAAGAAAGAAATCAAAATGTTATGAAAGTAAAAGCATGCGAGACTATTGTTAGGGGTGAACCATATAGTTAATGAGAAGAAAATGAGAAAATTACTAAAAGCAGCCACAGTCCAGTTGGCATTTTCGGATCAGGCCCTCGGGCCAGAATTGTGCTGCTTTGGTGAAAAGGCCATTGTAATATATTCAGAGTTCCTGTTATAGACTTAGTCAAGTCACATCATCTCTTTGTCCTCAGTTTCCAGTTTTGTAAATTGAGCATTAAATTACATAAGCTCTGAAATCCCCATCCAGAGACTTAGAATTTATAGTCTGAATGGTATTGCAACTCACAGAAAAATAAATTTCAACACTCTAAGCACAGCTATCAAGGAATATAGAGCCTGAGAATTACTTCTTTTCATAAATACCCATGGTTTCCTGATCTATCCCATTCCTCATTATGAATGTCATGGCCAGGAGGCCACTTAATCCTGTTTGGACCAGTGGTATCCAAATCTGTCAGTACCTGTACATAGAGGTTATTTAGCATATCTAAAAGCAAATCCCTGGGTTTTAATTGTGAATAATCTGATTGAGAATGTCTGATATGAGTCTCAGGAATCATAACATTTGTTACATTCTCTTATCACTCTAAGGCAACTATCTTATGGGTCATCATTTGAGAAATACTGGCTTTTTTTCCCTTTGGTAACTCTATTATCAAAGAGCAGTTTAACTCTACACTTATAAGGGTGGAATTGAGGTCAACAGTAAAAGTGCATTGGATTACATCTAGAAAGTATTCCTATTCAATCAATCAAAACAGGATGACTAATTTCTAACTTTGTTGTTTCAGTAGTACAGTGACCCTGGGTGACACTGAAGAAGTTAATATTGAAATCACTTATGCATGAGATATTTAATACAAGTGAAGGCTTTAACTAAGTTATCCTGTCTTATTCCTAATTTGAAGTTCGTCTAGCTTCTCAGTCTACCCTCTTTCCCCTCCTCATTTGTCTGTGACATTTGTGGATGAGTTTGTCTTTATTCTTGTTATTAAATAGTGACCACATTTGCCTCAGACATAACTGTTTTACTGGTGGTTGATGTGATTGCCTGTATATTAATATAATTGTTAAAGTGCTTTAGAATACTTCTGGAGAAATGCATCTATATAAATGGAAGCCATTGTCATTGTGCTTAAATTGGAATTTCAAGTTTGAGGATTTGGGATGGAATCTGCTGCTGACTGCAGAGGAATCACCATTTGTGTCATCAGTGAATTAACTCACTCAAGTTACGGCCCTGATTGTGAATATCGCTTTCTTAAGTATCAAAATATCCAACAAGCAGTGAAGGCAAGGAGGCAGGGGCCCATATGCAGACAGATGATAAAACAGAGGATGGAGTTACAGTAAGTTGACTTGCGGTGCCAAGCGTAATCATACAAAGACCTCAGTAGGTCAGCTAGAGTTATATTATCACCATCTCTAGAGGTGCGAAAACAAATTCTAAACTGGATTGCTCAGAACTGCTGAGTAGAAAATTCAAGATCTCCACCTTTTTTCAAAAGGAGCACATTTTTTTCTTGTCTTGGACCGTTCAGCCAAAGACTTCCCCACAGCTGCTATTTGTACCTTGCTACCAGGCCAGCCCCCTGCAATGAGTGCAAACTCCTCTTTCACTATTCTCTCTAATCCAGCCCTCCCATTCTTCTTGTTATAAGTTGAATCTGTGAGGTGTGGCCCCTTCTCGGAGGATTTGTTCTCTCCTCTACCTAAAACCTCTTTCCCAAGGTAGGGGAGATCACTTCAACTCTGCCTTCAAATCCTGTACCAGTTGTCATGAGACCTCCTCCTGACTAATCATTTAAAATGCACTCCCATTGCCCACTCTAGCGTTCCTCAAGCACTTTCTTCACTTATTTGATCTTCATAGAATTTACCACTATTTGATATAGTATAAACGTTATTTATTTATTACCAGTAACCATTCAAATTAAATCAGACTGGGGAAAAAAAAACTTTTCTAAAATTGTCATTCAATACAGAACATGACAGAGTTAAGTTTTATTAAACCTCAACAGTATAAGTAATTCCTATATCACCAAAGTATTTTAGAATTAAAAAATTTTATAAAAAAGCTATCTTACTTGTTTTATGAATCTAGTGTAACATATATGGAAATTAGGCAATGGCATACAAATTAAATTATAACATTGCCTATTTATTGATTTATTGTCAGTTTTCTCCCTGAAGCATAAGAGCAGGGGTTTGGGCCTGTGTTTGTTCACTCTTATATGTTCAATATTTAGAACCATTCCGGATGGTAGTCACTCAGTAACTTTGCTGAGTGGATGGATGCATGACTGATGAATCAGCCAATATGCTAAACCAAATTTCGTGCAAGTAATTGACAGGAACTTATGAGAAACGAGAGATAAGAATCGACTTAATTGACCTTAACTTTAATTGAATTTGCATTTTAACTTAAAGATACTTATATTCAGATGGTACTCCTTTATTGTCTTGTAAAATCCTAGGAAAAGCTGCTTTTAGGCTTAGCTACCTTGGCCTCAGGGTATCAACTGAGTCTTCTACAAAGTCTGCTTCTGAAATTACCTCTATTAAAGAAAAACTGGGTAGGAAATGTTTTTTATTCATTCCAAAAAAATTAATAATTTTTCCCTTTGTATCAAGTTTGGGGACAGTCTATAAGAATGCAATGGAATCTAGGTATGCACATAAAGTCCCTGCTATTGTGACTTGATCTTTTAGTTGAATGCCATGCTGTACTAAGTCGGTCACTCATGTCCAACTCTTTGTGACCCTATGCATTTTAGCCCGCCAGGCTCCTCTGTCCATGGAATTCTCCAGGAAAGACTACTGGAGTGGGTTGCCATGCTCTTCTCCAGGGGATCTTCCCAACCCAGGGATTAAACCTGCAGCTCTTAACATCTCCTGCACTGGCAGGCAAGCCCTTTATCAGTAGCACCATCTGGGAAGCCATGTTTCCCCATTTCACTGGGGTTTAATTGTCCAGTATTATTTCTTTAGTTGAGAATTCTCTTTAGTTGAATAAGATTGACAATTAAACACCAGTAAATTGTGTAAATTCTAGGGTACTCTCCTGGTACATAAAATGAAGAAGGTAGAAGGCAGAGATGCTTTTTAAACTAAAACGGGTGTGTGAATTAAGAGCTGGACAGGCTGGGGGAAGAAAGAGGGTGTTGTCAAAATATGATCATGTGAGATGGTAATTGTTATATATTCAGGAGCCTGAGAGACGAATAGATTGTGAGAGTTTCAAGTGAGAAGATGAAGTGGCAGGACAAGTAGCTGCCGGATGAAGGCATTAGAATTATGCTGAAGTGTTTGAACTTTACCCCAAGAGCAGTATAAAGCTGGGATAGTCCTTCATGCAGTCGTAAATACTCTGCTTCTCCTTTCTTCAGCATTTGGAAAGATTGTACTTCTCTACCCTCTTTCATGTCAGGGACCACCACTGCATTGCTCTAGTCAATTAAATGTGAGTGGAGGTGCCGCGCCTCACAGCCAGGCAGAAGTCTTACTTTTAAGTGCTTACAATCCTTCCTCTGGTACACTGATCCAGTAATCCCTGAAGTTCCATCAGCCTGGATCCTTGAGCTGACCCACATGCGACAGGCAAAGTGCATTCGAAATAACATATTATTTGGTTAATCTGCTGATATTGAGGAGCTGTTTGTTCCTACAAAATCATCTGGACTCTTGGGAATGACAAAATAAGTTTTTGAAAGATGACTTTTGCATCAGTAAGAACACTGTATGGGTTAATAAAAAACAGAGGCCTGGAGACCAGTTTTGAAGCTATTGTAGTTATTTAAGTAAAAGAAGTTGCAGGAATCACACGTATTTTACAAATATCAGATGGAAGAATGGTGGCTAGCAGCAGGATCTCAGGTACCAGAGTGGGAATGGAAATAAAAAATGGGCAGATTCAAAATGTATCTGGACAGTCGAATCAGTGAAATTTGATAAGATACGAATGTGAAAGAAGACGAATGCCATTAATGAGGTTCTCAAGTGTCTGCTTGTATAACTGCATGAACTCAGCAGGACAAAGAACCTTGAAGAGAGAGTACAGTCTCTGGGAGATAGATAGTTCAGTTCAGATATGTTGGATTTGAGATGCCTATCCAAAATTCAGGTCTAGGAATAGGTAGGTAATTGTTTAAAATTGGAGCTCTAGAGGGAGTGGTCTAAGCCCAGATCTTTGAAACATTATGATAAAGATAATTTATTGTTGTAGATGGAATCACCCTGCGGATGTGTGTTCTATGACAGAATGCAATTGAGCATATCAGAGAATAGCCTTAAAAAAAATGAAACATTATGACAGAAAACTGTATGATGCAATTTTGAAAAACAAAGAAAGTAAAAAAAATTACCCAAAGTGAGTTTGCTTCCAGACATCCACCCTGAATTGGAATGTCTGGAACAATAAGAACAATACCTACACTTTGATTGATTTATTATTTTTCTTATACCAGTAACTAGGCCAGTTATAAGAGAAATTATACATTCAATCTCCAGGGATAAAAGAAACTTAATGATCTACTACTTTTAATCTCTGTGACTTCTATAAGAGATTGTATTTGCATTTGTATTTTATTCTGTTACATGAATCAGTAGCCAGGAAATAAAGTCTAGAATTTTAACTGGAGATAAACTATTATTCCAATTTAATTATTTTGAAGGGACCTTAAGAGTGATAAGCTTATCCATATTGCAAAGCTCATTCACAAATTGCTTGATAAGCTCAGTCCACAAAATGAGCTCAATTATGTTGTTACTGTTATGATAAGTTTATTTGCCTATTCTTTCAGAATTACTGCATGTGTGTGTATGTGTGTGTGTGCACATGCATGCAACATAAGCAGAACGTAATGGTCAATTTGATTTTGTTTCATTCGTTGTTGTTCAGTCACTAAGTCATGTGACCCCATGAATTGCAGCACGCTAGGCCTCCCTGTCCTTCACCATCTCCCAAGGTTTGCTCAAACTCATGTTCATTGAGTCAGTGATGCCATCCAACCATCTCATTCTCTGTCACCCCCTTCTCCTCTTGTCCTCAGTCTTTCCCAGCATCAGGGTCTTTTCCAATGAGTTGGCTTTTTTTGTATCAGGTGGCCAAAGTATCGGAGCTTCAACTTCAGCATCAGTCCTTCCAATGAATATTTAGGGTAGATTTACTATAGGATTGACTGGTTTAATTTCCTTGCTGTCCTAGGGATTCTCAAGTTTTCTCCAACACCACAGTTCAAAAGCATCAAATCTTTGGTGCTCAGCCTACTTTATAGTCCAACTCTCACATCCATACATGACTCCTGGAAAAACCATAGCTTTGACTAGATGGATCTTTGTTAGCAAAATAATGTATAATAAATATTGACATGATGGTCAAGTGTCTTAGAATTTAAAGGTAAATACTAAGTTATCATAACATGTAATTTACATACATTTGGGCATGCAAAAAGCTGGCTTAAAGCTCAACATTCAGAAAACTAAGATCATGGTATCCAGTCCCATCACTTCATGGGGAATAGGTGGGGAAACAGTGGAAACGGTGACAGACTTTATTTTCCTAAGCTCCAAAATCACTGCAAATGGGGATTGCAGCCATGAAATTAAAAGACACTTACTCTTTGGAAGGAAAGTTATGTCCAACCTAGATAGCATATTCAAAAGCAAAGACATTACTTTGCAAACAAAGGTCCATCTAGTTAAGGCTACGGTTTCTCCATTGGTCACGTATGGATGTGAGAGTTGGACTATAAAGAAACCTGAGCACCGAAGAATTGATGCTTTTGAACTGTGGTGTCAGAGAAGACTCTTGAGAGTCCCTTGAACTTCAAGAAGATCCAGCTAGTCCATCTTAAAGGAGTTCAGTCCTCGGTGTTCATTGGAAGGACTCATTTTGAAGCTGAAACTCCAATACTTTGGACACCTGATGCGAAGAGCTGACTCATTTGAAAAGATGCTGATGCTGGGAAAGATTGAGGGCAGGAGGACAAGGGGACTACAGAGGATGAGATAATTGGATGGCATCACTGACTCAATGGACATGGGTTTGGGTGGACTCCAGGAGTTGGTGATGGACAGGGAGGCCTGGCGTGCTGCGATTCATGTGGTCACAAAGAGTCGAACATGACTGAGTGACTGAACTGAACTGAACTGGGCATGCAAAAGGAAGATTTACCTCAGAAGCTATGAATTTTAAAAACTGGGCATTTTCTGAGACCTTCCGTATAGTATTTATTTATCTTGTTATTTCTCATTTCTTGAGACTATGGAAAAGTCTTCTGGCATGGTTATCAAATAAACATTCAACAATAGACCATGAACTGAAGTTCAAGGACATTGATTTTATCTTGAGAAAGCAGAAAGTTCTTTGCTACAAAGTAATTTTCAACTTGGGTTTTGAAGGGTAAGTGTGAGTTCAGTTCAGTTCAGTCGCTCAGTCGTGTCTGACTCTTTGCAACCCCATGAATCACAGCATGCCGGACCTCTCTGTTCACCACCATCTCTCAGAGTTCATTCAGACTCACATTCATCGAGTCAGGGATACCATCCGGCCATCTCATCCTCTGCTATCCCCGTTTCCTGCTGCCCCCAATCCCTCCCAGCATCAGAGTCTTTTCCAATGAGTTAGCTCTTCGCATGAGGTGGCCAAAGTACTGGAGTTAGGTGGCATAATCATTTCGAATAGGAATTTCAGGTAAAATGTAAAATGTTGCAAAAAGTCTGAAGTAAATTAGTCTTCAGTCAGGATTTCAGCCTTAATCCTATTTATAAAATGAAGAGTTGGAAGAAACAATTTCTAGGCCCCACCCTTCAGCTTCTATATCATGCAATTTTATGATTTTACTTTCTTGAACACTCTTAATTCCCTTGGACTGTGACATACAGTAATAGGAATGATTTCTATATTGAATCAGGCACTTTTCAGTCCATTATCTTGTCTGAGGTTCAAGGAATGTAATATTATTAAAGAAAAGGAAAACAGTAGAATTAGTCATTACATAAGCATGAAACTTATATCCTAGTTAGAGGAGAGGAGTTTCAATGAGATAAACAAAACAATAATCCATGGATGAAAAACAAGTGAGATAAGAGCTGGAAAAGAATAAAGAAACCCTGCAGGGATGATGTGAGCACACAACAGGAAGAATGTGATATCGTTGACATAGATGCCCAGGAGTGGATGTGTGGGGCCCTGAGCCTTGTAGGAAGGGCCTCTCTGGAAAAGTGACCTTTGGAGGAAGAAGATGAGTTTGAGCCTTCTCAGAGTGACTTTGTGACTCTGGTCAGTCCTGGGGAAATAGCAACTTCCTTCAGGAGCATATAACCTTGTGTTATATAATTGTCAAAAATGCAAATTACATGTTTTATGGGTTTGCTAGAGTTGTATATACAATTCAAGATATGGTAGAAATTTTACTTTGGATATTATTATGAATATTGATTTGATAGCAATCAGACATTTTTTGACTAAGAACATGAATGAAGAATTGCTTTTGCTGTAGCTTGGCACACTGAGCATTTCTCTCAGTTATGCTTACAGACAGCAAGTCAGGGGCCGTGCACAAGGTCCTCACTCCTTTGTTCACACCAGGCTGATTGCAGAATGATTGCCCTTGTTTTCATCTGCTTCTGTTGCTGCTGTTTCAACATCTGTCTTCTGCCTCTGTCTGTGTGGCAGGTCTGAGTTTTAGGAAGTCAAAGGCAGCTTATTGTACCTAAAGAGAGTGTTGGCCAGAATTGAACATAATGGGGTGCCCAGGAACTGGGCTCGACTTATTCAATGCTTTTTGTAGTGATGTAAATGAAAACGGGGTGGGGTGAGGGAGAGGGGGTGGCCCTGGTGGTGAAATATCTGCCTGCCAATGCAGGAGTTGCTGGAGACACAGGTTTGATGTCTGGATGGGGAGGATCTCCTGGGGTAGCAAATGGCAGCCCACTCCCGTATTCTTGCCTGGAAAATCCTGTGGACAGAGGAGCCTGGTGGGCGACAGTCCATGGGGCCAGAGAGAGTCTGATGCAACTGAGCGTACACACACACACAAGTGAGAATGGGAACGCAGCACATGGCTGGCCTTTCAATCTGCCTGTGATCATCAAGACTAGAAATATCTAGACTAGCTGCTGCTGCTGCTAAGTTGCTTCAGTCGTGTCTGACTCTGTGCGACCCCAGAGACAGCAGCCCACCAGGCTCCCCACATCCCTGGGATTCTCCAGGCAAGAGTACGGGAGTGGACTGTCATTTCCTACCCCAGGAGATCTAGACTAGATCAACCAATAATTGTAATGAAGTAAACCCACTCACTTGTTGTTTTAATAAAAACTATTTTCTTGATTTCATTTAAAATTAATTATTATGTAGGTCTTGACTTTCTTGTAGGTCATTCAAATTAAAATATCCAGTGTATAAATGGATTTGGAAATCAAGCCAGAAGCTGAGATTTTCTGTCAGCTAAGAATTTGGGAAAATATGTGATATTTGAAGCTATAAGAATGATTGAGATCATCTAGATAAAGTGTATCCATTATCAGAAACAATCTGAATTTTGGGTAGGTGTTTCTATTTCACATGGGACAGAATTGCTTCATTTTAAATTAAGGAAAACATGTTTCCTGTTTATTTATGAATGAACTGAGAAAATGCTCTCATGTCTAGTGATTTCTTTTCCATCAAATATCTAATCATGATTTTCCTATACTCATTTTAAGATAGAATTGAAAGAAGACATTGAAGTCTATAGTATTTACTTTTGTCACATAAAAAGTAATAAAACTATTACTCAGTTGCTGTCTGAGCCTCTGATCATGTACTGATTGTTGCTGAGTTTTCAGTGCTTTCAGTGTTGAAGAGAATTTATTTTTAATTTAAAAAATCATGCCAAAATTTTTTATTTAAAAAAATTTTTTAAAATTTTTTAATTTAATACTTTATTCTATTTTACAATACTGTATTGGTTTTGCCATACATTGACATGAATCAGCCACAGGTGTACACGATCTCCCAATGCCAAAGCCCCCTCCCACCCCACACCATCTCCCAGGATCATCCCCTACACCAGCCCCAAGCAAACATTGATGCTATATAATGGACCAAACTGAGTTATAGTAAATAAAATATTATACAGCTAAGTATTCTAACTAGAGAGTATGCCTCAAATACTCTTACAATATACTCTCTTAATATTTGCTTTTATTCTGTATTTCTGGGCAGTTATAGATTTGCTCTGTGGGGCAGATATGTGACTGGGTGATAGAATTATAGCAAAGTCTCTGGTATTTAAAATATCAGTGGGCTCCTCTGAATTGGTGTGCAAATACACGTGAATGAGCTAAATGACTTCACTGGTGGCTCCGTGCTAAAGAATTTTCGAGCAGTACAGGAGATGTGGGAGACGTGGATTAGATGCCTAAGTTGGAAAGGTGCCCTGGAGGAGGGAATGGCAATCCACTCCAGTAATTTTGATTCCATAGACAGAGGAGCCTGGCAGGATATAGTTCATGAGATTGCAAGAGCTGGACAAGACTAAGTGACAGCTGAGTGACTGAGCACGTACTCATGTGCAGACTAAATGAACTAGTCAGGAAATGTAATTCTTTGAAGAAAAGCCAGACTCAGCAATGATCTAGGCTGTGTTTTAATTTAAGACTCTTCTTGCTGATTTCTTGCCTTCAATGCTGGAAAGAAGTTAAGACATTAAGGAGTAATGGTGTTAGGGATACATGGGAAATTTTTATTGATTTGGAGATGTTATGAGAATATTTGTAAGCAGGGATTGGAAAACTTTTGAGAAAAGTTTTTTTAAGGAAATCTAGATTTGGTTTAACTTTTATTCTTATACTGTGTGTAACTCAGAGTTCCTTATTTGTAAACTAGAGGTAATAAAACTACTTCTTAATATCCTCATGAAGACGAGTGATCATGTATGCGAAGTACCAGGCTAGGGCACTGTTACATGGAACAAGTATGTCAGGGTTACACATGCTCCAACAGCGCTCTGGGATTTGTAGTGAAGGAAGCAATTTAAGTTTTATGATAGTTATTGACTTGTTGGCCTAAACTGAGATTTCCATGCTGTAGACAACTGCTGGAAGACATTTCTGCCAATGGTTTCACCATGAACCACCTCTACTGAACAGTAACCAATGGAAAAGAAATCCTAGTGATTTTCTTAGGCATTTCCATTCAGAAACTAAACAACTTAGATGGATAACTGAGTATCCTCTCAATCTTCTATACATGTTAAATTTGAATTCATGTAAAGCAGAGACATTACTTTGCCAACAAAGGTCCATCTAGTCAAGGCTATGGTTTTTCCAGTAGTCATGTATGGATGTGAGAGTTGGACTGTGAAGAAGGCTGAGCACCAAAGTATCGATGCTTTTGAACTGTGGTGTTGGAGAAGACTCTTGAGAGTCCCTTGGACTGCAAGGAGATCCAACCAGTCCATTCTGAAGGAGATCAGCCCTGGGATTTCTTTGGAGGGAATGATGCTGAAGCTGAAACTCCAGTATTTTGGCCACCTCATGTGAAGGGTTGACTCATTGGAAAAGACTTTGATGCTGGGAGGGACTGGGGACAGGAGGAGAAGGGGGTGAGAGAGGATGAGATGGCTGGATGGCATCACTGACTCAATGGACGTGGGTCTGAGTGAACTCCAGGAGATGGTGATGAACAGGGAGGCCTGGTGTGCTACGATCCATGGGGTAGCAAAGAGTCGGACACAACTGAGCGACTGAACTGAACTTCTGGATTAAATGGCAGCCAATTGCTAGGGTCATCATACTTTCACTTTACACTAGTCATTTGGTTGATGATGGTTCCCAAAGTCAAAGTTATGATGAAGTTGATATTGGAGATTGGAAATAATTTTTAAATGGCAATTTTCCTCTTATAGCAACTGAGAGTGTCTGCTGCATAAATTCAGCCATAAGAACTTACAGATGGAGGAAGGTAGCTTATCTTAATGGTGGAGAGCCTAGGCTTTGGAGGCAGGCATCTTGGGTTAATTCTAGATTTTACTGTTCATCAGATACGATAAGTTGTTAGCCAAGTTACGTAAACTCTTGGTGCTTTTGACATTTTTTAAAGAGAAAATGGTGTAGATTCAATTAGCTAAACTTAATCCCTGCATCAGGAAGATTCCCTGGAGTAGGAAATAGCAACCCACTCCAATCAGAGGATGAGATCTTTGGAAGGTATCACCAACTCAATGGACATGAGTTTGAGTAAACTCCGGGAGTTGGTGATGGACAGGGAGGCCTGATGTGCTGCAGTCCATGGAGTCGCAAAGAGTCAGACATGACTGAGCAACTGAACCGAACTAGTTTGCTTGCCTAGAAAATTCCATGGACAGAGGAACGTGGCAGGTTACAGTCCATGGAGTCATAAAGAGTTGAACCCGACTGAGCCTGCACCCTCATCTTTACTTAACTTCACTATGTGGAGACCTTGGAGGAGTACCTGTCGTATAGGTGGTCAATGCATGCTAACCATATAAGCACATTGTCCACAGACTATGAACAATGACAGAATCATGATGGCCTCATGTCTGTGTCCCTTGGGGCCATTGTCCTAAGCACTAACCCACTGGTTTTGCATTTTTAACAGCTAGTACATTTCTGGTATGTACAGTCAGATGAGAAATTATCTCCTGATAATTAGCTGGTCAAATTACTAGAATCACCTCTCCAGATCTCATTCAGTATATAATTAGTGTTTATTTCAATTTTGCTATTCATTATGCAAATTCATTTCAGGCATACATCACAACTGGGGAGTATGTGGCTTGTAAGTTTTTTGTTTTTGTTTTTGTTTTTGTTTTGGCAGTGATTGGGATGAAAGATGGGCAAGTATAGGAAGCTTCTGCTAAAGTTTAATTTGGTGACACTACTCTGTACTTTAGCCAAAGTATCAATAGCATCACATTAATTTTATTATTACTGTTAATTAGATATGAGTGTTAGAAAAGTGTTTCCAGTTGTAGAGTTGATTAAGTGATGGAGGTAGTTCCCCACAGTTTTGTTTAACCCAGGCTGTCCAAAGCACGGAGTCAACACACCCCAGGGAAGAAGAGTATGCATTAGGTGATAGAGTAAATATTTTCCGTTTCCTGCTACATTATTTGATAATGAAATATGCAGCTCTGCTGGCACTGGAGGCAGCCTGTCTTCTCTGTGCAAGTGAATGAGCTGTTCAGATGCTTCATCGCAGTCATTGTCCAAGAGGAAAGCACCGTCAGCAGCCACCACCGGCTCAGAGGATCAGCAGAAAAATTAACCTTCTGTGTTGGCTTGTACTGCTGGGGAAAGATTTTGTTTTCAACCCAAGCATGACAACAATTTTGTCAGACAGTCAGTGTACAGGCATGCTCAGTCATGTCCAACTCTTTGAGACCTCATGAACCATAGCCTGCCAGACTCCCCATCCATGGGATTTTCCAGGCAAGAATACTGCAGTGGATTGCCATTTCCTCCTCCAGGGGATCTTCCCAACCCATGGACTGAACCCGTGTCTCTTGTGTCTTCTGCATTGAGCAGGCAGATTCTTTACTATCTTAACCACCTGGGAAGCAACTTTGTACATCTGGCTATTCGAAAGATCTAGTAAAGTTTGAGTGACATAAAGTGACATTGCTATTGATGTGTTTTAGTTGCATATTTTTTTCAGAAACAAAAAAGTCTGTATCATCTATCTAACCAGTCTATCCTAAAGGAAATCAATCCTGAATATTCATTGGAAGCACTGATACTGAAGCTGAAGTTCCAATACTTTGGCCACTTGATGGGAAGAGCCAGCTCATTATAACAAAGACTCTGGTGTTAGGAAAGATTGAAGGCAGGAGGGGAAGCTGGCAAGAGAGGATGAGACTGTCGGATGGCATTACCGACACAATGGATGCAAGTTTGAGTAAACTCTGGGAGACAGTGAAGAACAGGGAAATCTGGCGTGCTGCAGTCCATGGGGCTGCAAAGAGACAGACACAACTTAGTGACTGAAAAACAGCAACAGTTATCTCTGTCCGTCTATTCATCGAATCAAAACATACCTCATTGGTTTCGCTGCATCCATCCACATAGTAATGAAAGTGATGGCACCGCAGTAGAATATACCAGGCTCTGCATCCAATTGCTGATAAGCAGTTGATAACCTTTGGGCCCGATACTTAACCATACTAAGCTTCACCATTTTGGCGAGTAGGGGTATGGGTAATACTGGGTATCATGTGGAACTGTTAAGAATGAATTGTAGTTGTGTCTGTTAAATGCCTAGCATAAGGTAAATGTCATACATATGTTGGTTTGCCCTCATTTATTTGACAGAATGTAGACCATTTTCAATCAACTCAACTTGACAGCTATGTATGGCCTCCCCACAACTGTGCTGGATCCTAGTCAAACAGTACCAAATAAGACAGACACGACTCAAGTCTTGTTTGGTTCACCAGTTACTACAAAAAGGAAAGGAACACCTGCTTGGTGAGCCTGTAGCTAGGGGATTCAGAGCCCAGTGTGCAGAAAGAGCCTCTTTGAAGCATTTTCATTCTGGGGTATGAAGCCTGAGTAGGGGAGCTAACCAATAAGAGGGATGAGACTCAGAAAAGAGAGCATTTCTAGAAAAAGGCACAAATTCTAGGCCTTTCTGAGTGAGTGAATTTATTGAAAATAAAAATCTAATTGTATTTTATGGAAGCGTACCTCCCACCCATAACAAATTCCATATGCCTTTTGCTGGGCACTAAAGCATGAAATCTAGAGGCATGATTACAAGTGATTCTGTGACCAAGGCATGTCTGTTACTTGAATCAGTAACACTGGTATGGTATTCATAAATTATTTTTACCATGCACTTGCTCATAAGAAACAGCAGTACAGACTAGGAAAAACATAGTTAAACACTTGTGACTTACCCATCAGGCTTTGAGGACAGCATAGACTTCTATGTTCCAGTCTCTGTGCTACACACTTTATATGCAACATTTCGTTTCACTTTAAGAGGTAAGGACTATTATTACTTTGTTGGTTTTTAGATAAAATAAATGGACACTTGATATCCGTATATCATTTGTCCACAATGATAAAGCTAGAACTGGATACAAAGTGAGAGAGACTTTAGAATCTTCGTTAGTAACCATCAAGCTCTTCCAAACTACCAGATGTATCCAACCAGTCCATTCTGAAGGAGATCAGCCCTGGGATTTCTTTGGAAGGAATGATGCTAAAGCTGAAACTCCAGTACTTTGGCCACCTCATGAGAAGAGTTGACTCATTGGAAAAGACTCTGATGCTGGGAGAGATTGAGGGCAGGAGGAGAAGGGGATGACAGAGGATGAGATGGCTGGATGGCATCACCGACTCGATGGACGTGAGTCTGAGTGAACTCCAGGAGTTGGTGATGAACAGGGAGGCCTGGTGTGCTGCGATTCATGGGGTCGAAAAGAGTCGGACGTGACTGAGGGACTGAACTGAACTGAACTGAATCCTCCTCCAAGTTTGAGCTGAACTGAGCTGGATTAAATAATGGCAGGAAGGGAAGGGCCATCATTTGGTTTCCATAGAAATTCCAAGTAACCCATGGCACAGAACTTGGGCAGTAGAGCAAGGAATTCAGAAGCTGCCTGACATGGTACAAGTTATTAAAAGTCTCTGAGCCTCTGGTTCTTTTGAAGCTGCAGTATTAATAGTGTTTATCCTCATCTCTAGGTTGTGAGGGTGGAATAGATATATTTTGTGTAACATGCTGAGGGCATTACTTAGCACAAATAAGTGTCACTTCCCAGATCTAGTCAACCATTTGAATTCTTAGAAAAATCTGTGAGACCCTCCACAGGGCCACATACCTGAATCATTCATAAAGCCACGGGACTTGTGGAGGGGATTGTAGGGGAGGAAGACTTTTCCTTCATCCCTTCTTGGTTTGGTGGTTGGCCAGTCATCCCACTCCAGTATTCTTCCCTGGGAAATCCCATGGACAGAGGAGCCTGGCGGGCTACAGTCCTTGAGGTCTCTAGAGAGTCAGGTATAACTTAGCAACTAAACAGCAGCAACAACAAATAATTAGCACAAAATATATTGATAAGAGAAAAAACATGTCAATGTTATATACACAGGGGCTTATGAAAGTTTGATGCTCAGAGTGACCAAATATGGCAATTTTTATACCTTTTAGACAAAACATAAACGTATGAGGAACTGACTGGACAAAGAACTTTGAATTTGGGGCAGTAAATGAGTAAGGAAATAACAGGTTTGTGGACATATCCTTCTCAGCCTTGAATTCCCCATTCCTGCTGATAAGGACGCCTCACTTCCTGGCACATGGAGAGTACCTTACATATGAGAGATTGATTTTCTTTCTTCAAGGGGACAGAGGAGGTTGAAAGTGTCCTTCTTGTAACAACTGCTTCTTAAGTCAATTCAAAATAATCAATATGTCACAGTTCCTTATTTGGGAGTGGCTTGTCCTGAACCCCATCAGGGTTCAGTAAATAATAAACCTCTTCCCTGCCAGCTTCTGGACTGAGAAATAAGTCAAAAATAAGAGAAAATACTAAGGCCTGTGGAAGAAGGAATAATTTCTTCACTGGTGATAAAGACAATTAGGAAACCTATCTTAGTCTGAAAGCCCAACAGGCAGTACTAACCCAACCCATATTGGACTGACTCAGTGTCCAGTCTAAGCCAGTGCTGGACGGGTAAGCTGACTGCACAGAGGGTCGGAGAATTGTCTGCACTCCGTGACCCCTGCTCCCAAAGGGAAAAGACTAAAATATTCTATTCTTCCTCAGCCTAACAATCATGGAAGTCTCCTATCTCATGAGATGCTGAGCAGACAAAGTGGGGAGGGGACAGGTGAAGAGAAGCTGAAGATATTGCCCTGACTTTCTATTCCGTAGTATCAGGAGTGAGGCGCTAATGTCCCCTTGGTGAGACCTCGGACGCCTCCAACGCTGAGACTTGATGACCCATGCCGACTCCTCCCAGACAGATCCAGGCTCCGGCATGGGAACAGGAGTGTTGGGACTTCACCCTGCTCTCGGGCTGCATCCTGGCCGAGTGCTGACACCCTAGCAGGGGTGTGGGCCGTGGTGGAAACACTTAGGGGGTCTGGGTTCCGGGAAGCTCCCATGTCATCCCCTGGTAGGACCCTGGCCTCCAGCTGTCTTGTCCTGAGGGCCTTCATGCTGGGATTCGGGGTCCCCGGCCGGGCCACCTGGTGGTGTGTTTGACTCTTGGTCTGCTCTGTGGTTCCTTGTCACCCCGAGCCTTTGACTTCTATAACCTCGAGACCTCAGATGCAAGTTCAGCAGGGTGCTGGTTCCATGACCAAGTCCCTGAGATGGCAACCAAAGGCACAGGCCTCCTGCCCTGGGTGCCCCTCTTTTCTTTATGCACGTCTTTCTAACCGTGAGAGGTGCTGTGGGGTGCCAGCCTGTCCCACGAAAGCCCCTGTGTCACTTCTGGCTCAGGAACCACCTGCAGACATGACAAGTGGGCCGCTTCAGTCTGGCGCCTAATGGGGCTACCTGGCCGCTGACAAGGACGGGCCCCCACGGTGACAGAGAAGGGTACTGTCCCCGGGGCTGAGTGACTGCCAGCAGCCACGGCATGTTCTGCACAAACCACACAGAAGGCTCCAGGTACAGGCAGTGTCTGATCAAAGCTCAGGCTGACGGTGACCTGAGTCAGCAAAAGTGGATTTAAGGACCAAGAACTGACCTCGGTCTGGTGTCCTTACCAAGGTGAAAGAGGGTGTTTAATGTTAAGGATTTCATTCTCTGGCATTCAGGCAGCCCTGCTGGGCTGAAGAAGTAGGCCATTATTGCTATAAATAATCAATTCCCTCTGCAACAGTGAAAAGACTGGTTATTTTCTCTTACATGCACGAAGTAGTAGTAGAGTTAATTGCTCAGGTGTGTCCAACTCACTGTAGCTCCATGGACTGTAGCCCGCCAGGCTCCTCTGTCCGTGGGATTCTCCAGGCAAGCATACTGGAGTGGATCGCCATTCCCTTCTCCAGAGGAATCGTCCTAACTCGAAGATGTGCCATATTACCCTCCACACAAATCAAGAGTGTGAGACACAGCTAGCGATGCAAAGCAAATCAGTTTTTGACACAGTATTTCCAAACTGCTAGGCTCCACTGCCAGAATTTTTCAGAGATGACCCTCAGATCTTCATGGCCATGGTGAAAAGTACTTTGCACGTGTTGGTTTCGTCAGGATGTCTAAAGGAACCTTGTGAAGACAGAAGAGGTATTTAATCCTATTGGCATAGAGGAGTAGATGAAGGTCTCATTAAACATCTGGATTTAACAATATGCTCCCCAGAGAATCTTATATAACATATGTGTCAATACTACAATGTTTTTCTTTTAGCTCCCTGTTCTACAGGATATAGCAATACTTAGGAAGACAAAAATAAGATTAAATCAATTCAGCCAATTTCTTTGCCATAAGATGTCTCATAGTCTTTACTATGTTAATGTTTTAATGTTATGTTTAATATAAAGATTATGGAACACATGGTACAGTTTTGCTCTACAGGACTGCTGCTCCGTTTAGCTGACCCATAGCATATGAAGACAAAATGTTTAAAACTAAAACCATCCATTCTCCCTGCTCCTTACAAGTCAGTTCAAGGATGCTTTTATTTTCTCCATCTTAATTAACAGAAACAAGTAGGTATTTTTCCAGGATATATCTGAGTCACCTTCAGCTCAGCTTTTTGCTGCCTTCTCTTCCCAGTCCATTTGGTTGGCCACCATGTGGCACTGATTCTTCCTAAAAAAAGAAAAAGAAAAGGAAAAAATATATATATATTACATATAGTTAATATATATATATTTAAGTAAATGCAGTGCCCTTTTCTTTGGCTCAGGACTTGATATCTCTCTGCACCGTGAGAATTTCCTTGTCTGTATTCCCGTAGCCATTTATATAAACGTCTATCACAGCCTTAGCAAATTATGTGATATTTGTTCAAGTGTCCATATTCTCTGTAAGAAAATGTATCCTGAAATCCTGAATGGGAAAAGACCTCAAATCATTATTTTTTATTTATTTTTACCATAGAATCAGCCACATGCATTAAATTCAATAATGTTTGTTAAACTGCTGAATAAAGTTAGGCATCCCATTTACATCTTTTCAAGCCTTTTAAAACTAACTGGAGAAAAATGAGTGAATTCTCATTTATATATGTGGCTGTTGCTCATCAGATCGGCAACTCAGAGGCAGAACAGAAATTTTTAATTCAGCTTGCTAAAAATGTTGAATAAATGGGTAAGCATCTATATCAGGGAAACATACAAAAATCTTTACTCCAATATATTTTTGTTTCTATTTTGAAAATTGCTGTTATAAATGTATGCCAAGGAAAGCACATAGAGGAAAATTTGAAAATTCTAGCCATACAATTAATGAACAAAGAAAATGCCAGAAAATATAGATACAATAATATTCAATTTATAAAATGAAAGTGTGCACACACACACACAGACACAAGAAAAAGTATATAAAACTTCCAGGGAGAGGAAGGGAATCGAGAGGCTGAGAGAAGTGGTGAAAAGTGACGTGTGAGTCAAGCTTCCATTTCTCCAGATGTTTCTCTGGCCCTTAGCACTGTGCAACAAATACGTTCCATTCTTCAGCTCCCTCCTTTGCTTTATGGCCTTGCCCCTTCTGCTATCGAGCACAGCTCGTAATGCAGCAACCTTGCTTCTAAGTTCAATATTTCTTTTCCATTAATTTTTTTTTATGCAGGCTTGGTCTTCTCTAATGGATAGGATCCATTTCTTAAGTATCTCAGAATATATCTTTTTGACACTTTGATGAATTTTTCTAATGTTTTAATTCAAAACAAAAACAAAATCTGTTTTAAATCAATGAAGAACAGACTTACATCATTTCTAGTAAAATAAAAGCAATAAAGTTGCCTTGTGAGTTTTAATTTACATGACCTGCATCACCTAAAATTATTTTTCCCACATATTTATCATTCAGTAGATCGTAATTTTTTATTGGGGTGTAATTACTTTACAGTATTGTGCTAGTTTCTGTTACAGTCTTTCCGAGTCTTCTATTTGCTCTGTGGAGTCTGCGGTCTTGCAGATCATGCATTTTTTCCTGTGCATTGAGTCGGATCATTTCATGGTGTTAATCACCTTCTGATAATTCTAGATTGTTGCTCCATCTTTTGCCTGGAAGATAACTGCTCTGATGCTGATGAACTGATTTGCCTTTGAGAGTGTTGGATGGCCTGAATGTGGGAGGGAGAAATGAAAGGTTGCTTTCACTCTGTGTGTGTGGGGTCCGTTTTTATTCACATTTTCTTCTCCTCCCACCCTCACTGCTCTTTTTTTTGTTGTTCAGTAGCAAGGTCATGTCTAACTCTTTGCAACCCCATGGACTACAGCATACCAGGCTCCTCTGTCCTCCACTATCTCCCGGAGATTCCTCAAAGTCATGTCCGTTGAATCAATGCTGTGATCTAACCATCTCATCCTTTGCCAGCCTCTTTTCCTTTTGCCTTCAATCTTTCCCAAAGCAGAGTCTTCTTCAGTGGTCTTTGTGTCATGTAGTCAAATGTCAGCCTCCCCTTTGTATACTTTCAGAAAGACTTCCAAATTCCTAACAAACCTTCCAGATTTCTAAATAATATAATATAGTCTGATACATAAGAATTTGAGCTTTGGATTCAGGCTAATGGGGTGAGAATCCTAGATCTGTTGCTTACCAACTTCATTAACCTAAACAAGTCACCAATTTTTTTTTTTTTTTCTTCAGTGCCTCAGCTTCCTTACCTGTAATATTGGGGAAAAGTTATAGTATCCTTCTCATAGAACGGTTGTGGAAATTAAAGTGTTAACTCATGTAAATAGTGTCTAGCATGCAGCAACCACTCACAAAAGGGTAGATATTGTTATTTAAATCCTCTTAAGGAAAAACAAACAAACAAAAAAGAATTCTTCCTTTATTCAAAGAGATTTTAGAATTGGGCCTATTTGCCCAGGCTCATGCCACTCACATGGGGCCATTCTCTTTTAATCTAATGTATTAATTCTCATTTTCTGGATGTAGAACAGAGCATGAACGTTTTAAAAAAATATCAAAGCCCAGTGAGATGACTGAAGCAGGGTTCTTGTTTTTCCTTCTATTGAGATGATGTTTCCTGCTCTGTGCTTACAGATGTCATAAACTGAAAACTTTGCAAGATGTATAAACTTCTGATACAAGATTATAGGAGCCCAGACATAATTTTCATGACTTCTGCCAACAGTAGAATAGTAGTAGCTTTAGGTAGTAGTTTTAAGAAGAGCAAATCCTGCTTAGGAAAATGTTGCAAGGTTAGGTACGGTCCTGATGCACAAATATTATTACTTGTATTTAATGAATTTGATATGACTCTTCTTTGCTATCCAAGCAGCTTTTGTCATCCGTCTCCCTCATTTTCCTAATATCCTTCTATTCTGTAGCCCTTCTCTCTTCCTTCATTTCCATCAAACTGACATCCTAGCTGTTCTAGAAACCTGTTGCGCATCCTTCCTTCCTGTCTTTGCCTGCTGGGAGCACAACAATCGCCCCCCCGCACCCCACCTACCCCCCAGGTATCTGTCTAGCTAATTACCCTGCTTCATTAAAACTTTGACTCCAATCTCACTTTGTCAATAAAGCTCAGCCTGATGACCCTCTTTAATACTGCGACTGCTGCCTTTGAGTTCTTTCTATTTTCTTTGCCATACTTCTGCTCTACTCAAAAACCTATCACCTTATAACACACTAGATGATCACTTATGTTTTTGAACGTTTATTGCAACATGAGCTTCTCTTCTCCAGGGGTTCTTTCTGATCCAGGGATTGAACCCAGGTCTCTTGCATTGCAGGCAGATTCTTTACTGTCAGCGCCAACAGGCAAGCCCAGTAATATAAGCTCCACAAAGGGAGACGTCTGCTCTGTGGGTGAGGTACTCCTGGTGCCTAAAACAGTGCCTGGCCCTCAGTAAGCATTCACTAAATCATCTTTTGCAAATGACTAAATGAATATATTGAACAGTGACCAACTCACAAGTGCCATGTCTCAATTTTTTTAAACCTATTGTGGAAAAAGGTAATCAATGTTGACAGTGGTGCCAACTCTACCATCACATTGTGAGATACTAAAGGGACTGAGCCTTATTTGTTTATTTCTAATGAGTAAAATATTTATTCCAGATCCAAACATACTGGCAAGACCATTGGTGGCATATGACAATTAAGGTGATAGTAAGACTGCTATTTGCAGTCAGTTTCAGGGGGTCATGTTGGGTAATCACGTGCTCTCTCACGCAACGCTGGGCAGACATGCATGTGCTCTGTTCCTTATGTTGCTGTGATCTTTTCTAACAAGTCTGTTTATTTTTGCTTTGCGTAGATGGATCTGTGGGTTTTACAAAGAGTCGATTCAGATCATTAAATCCTACACAAGGCTGAATAACCAAACAGAAAAATCTGTCCACAAAATGCTAAAATCCTTCCTCTGACTCAGAACCTTGCTTTTCTCAGTCTTTGAGTCATCACGTGGAAGATGGCTTTATTTGTTTAATTCCAGATTTATAGTGGCTTTTGCCTGAAATGGCTGCGTGCAAAGAGGAATAATTTATTGGGTGAGAAAGATCAGGCTTTAATTTGCAAAGCCATAAAAAGCTTAAGTGGTTTTCTCAACTGAGGAGGGAAGAGAGAGAGAAAGATATTAGTTTTATTCTTTGTATTATAACATAAGCAACGTGTGTGTGTGTGTGTGTGTGTGTGTGTGTGTGTGTGTGTGTGTGCTCAGTCCTGTTGGACTCTATGACCTATTATGGGCCATAACCTGCCAGGCTCCCCTGTCCGTGGAATTATCCTGACAAGAATACTGAATTGGGTTGCCATTTCCTCCTCTAGGGGAACCTTCCTGACCCGAGGATCAAGCTCACGTCTCCTGTACCTCCTGCATTGGCAGGTGGATTCTGTACCCCTGCGCCCCCTGAGAAGCCAACAAAAGCAATGCCTAACATGGAGATAGCAAGAACAGGGAAAGGGGGGAGGGCGTTTCTGCAGAGGGCTTTAGCTACATGAGGGAAGAGTATGCCCCATGGTGCAATGCTCCCAAAGCTCTAAGCTGATCAGAACCCTCATGTGAGGAGAGAAAACAAGGAACTTCTCTTTAGGAAACCATGGAGGGAGTCAAGGCTCTCCTTCAGTCTTGCAGCCCTGCCAATCTCCATTCTCCTCCTTTAAGACCCAAGTGAACTAAGTTAAAAATAACATTTACTGTGCAATGGCATGGCAAGATAACTGCCATCCCAATAAACATATAATCTATGTAAAATATGTTTTCGATAAAGGAACTTCCTTTGGACTCTCCTAGCTTCCTTTCCAGTAAGCTTGCAACTCCTAAATTCTATGACTGCCTGTGAAGTATATACTTCAAGGTCCATCCTATAAAGGTGATGGGAACAAGCAAAAATTTCTCCAAGCAGTGGTTGACAGGAGTGCAGGAACGGCATTTCCAGGGCTTGCATTGCCTCCGAAGTAAAGTTCAGAAAGAAGACAAACATTATTTGCAACACGAAGTCACCACATTGGAATTGCCCATCAGGACAATCGACAAACACCATCAAATAAAATGATTATTGCCACCCTTCTTACCCCACTGCAGTGTCCTCTTCCCAAATTACAGAACCACACTGCTCACCTGGCCTGACCTCAGGCTAAGGTACTCAGTAGACGAGCCATTAAATATAAGCATGCCATTCGACCTAATTACTTTCTAATTGATTTTTTTTTTAATTTACTAATCCCTTTACATTCTGTTCTTCTATTTTTTCTGGACCTTTAGAATGTTCCTCCCATGGTCCCAGTGAACAGTTGAAAGCATGCCATGCAATTGTGTATCTCAATACACCTTAATAATGGTCTGCTTTTTTGTTGCCAAAAATATAAATTTGTTCTGTAATGTGTACGTTTTGAATGTCTGAAAGTTTGCCAGAATTTCATTAACATTGCCTCTTCCAGAAAAAGAAAGTGCGTATTTTTAATTTGCCATCTATGGAGCCCCATGCATGTAACTTTTATTCTTTTGAAAAGGCATTGCTGCTGCTGCTGTTAAGTCGCTTCAATTGTGTCTGACTCTGTGCGACCCCATAAACAGCAGCCCACGAGGCTCCCCAGTCCCTGGGATTCTCCAGGCAAGAACACTGGAGTGAATTGCCATTTCCTTCTCCAGTGCATGAAAGTGAAAAGTGAAAGTGAAGTTGCTTAGTCCTGTCGGACTCTTAGCGACCCCATGGACTGCAGCCTACCAGGCTCCTCCGTCCATGGGATTTTTTCAGGCAAGAGTATTGGAGTGGGTCGCCATTGCCTTCTCCATGAATAGGCATTACTGAAACTTAATTCAATTTAATTCACCAAGCAGTTTCTGAATACATGCTTTAGACTAGACACTCTTCAAGGTCCAAGGGTAAGAGCAGTGAATAAAATAATAATTGGTCTTCTCAAGGAATGGTAGATGTAAAAAATTATAAGGTGATAAGGTCCATAATTAAGTACACTGGAATTAAGTACTAGGGCCTGAGATAACACAGAGGAAGACATAAAAATTGCATTTGGATAAAAAGAATGAAACAGAGAAGATTTACAGAAAATTGTTTTCTCTTTCATCTTCTGCATCTAGAAACAGTGCCTGTAAGAGAATGAGTACTAGAATTATGAGTGAGTTTTTAAGGCAAGTTAAGGTTTAGTTTTATGGGTGTATTAGGTTAGAGTGGCTGCTATAACAAATTAGGCTAGAATAGCTGTTGTAACAAATTTAAGCCACAAACTTGGTGGCTTAAAAGAGCAATGATTTATTATTTCACAGTTCTGGAGGCTAAGCTTTCAAAACCAAGAATTCAAGGTCAACAAGGGCGGTGTTGCCTCCAAAGCTTCAGGGAGCAACGCGTTCCTGGCCTCTTTTATATCTGGTAGCTGCTGGCATTTCTTGACTTGTGGCCATGCTACTCTGACCTCTGCCTCTGTAATCCCTTCGCTTTCCCTTCTTCGCTTTCACGTAGGTGTACATTCCCTTTGTTCGCTCAGCCGTCCAACTCTTTGCCACCCCATGGACTGGAGCCCGCCAGGCTCCTCTGTTCATGGGATTTCCCAGGCAAGAATACTGGAGTGGGTTGCCATTTCCTTCTCCAGAGGATCTCCCTGACCCAGGGATGGAACCTTCATCTCCTGGATTGGCAGGTGGAGAAAAGCCTGAAATCTCCCTCTACTATTCTTTTAAAAAAGACAATTGTGATGGTATTTAGGACCCATGCAGCAATCCAAGTTGATCTCATCCATCTCAAGATCCTTAAGTTAGTCACAGCTGGGAATACTTTTTACAAATAAGGCAACATTTACAAATTCTAAATATTAGAACCTGCTATCTCTGCCGTCACCATTGAACCCACTACAGTGGACAAAGAAGGAAACCCAAGAGTACAGGGTTGAGGACCCATCATTGCGGTAGGCATGATGGATGAGAGGAAATGAGCAGTATGCCACGAAACACTATTCTTAGCAGATTCGTTTGATGATGATAGTGAAAGAAACAACGCACCTCCTAGCTTAAGACGACCCTATAATCTTTATTTGCTAGAAATTCATCCTATATGCATGCCAAACCCTGCACAGAGTCCACATTGTATTTAGTATCTGAGGTTGCTCATAGTTTCTCCCTCAGTTAAGTGATGAAATCTCCTACTCTCTGCTTTAAGCATTCCATCATTCTTTCATTCCTAACTGTATTCAGTATACATTTATTGAGTCAACAATGCAAGCAATATTCTAGGGATGCTAAGATGAAGGAAAACAAACAAAACAACAATACTCAAAGAGTATCCAGCTCAGTTGAGTGGTACATACACTTAATATCTAGCAGATGAAGAATGTGCAGTGTGCCGTGTTAGCTCAAAGTCTGGTGTGATTTAATAGTGCTGTTATGGAGATAACAGTTGTCATCAGACTTTTAAGGGAATTTACAAGGTAGCATGGCAGAGAAGGGAATCCAGGCAGCATGAGAAACATGCAGAATTACTAAGAATTACCTACAAATATCTGGATTCACCTAGAATACACAGTGGAATTGGTAATGGGAGACTGATTATTAAGAACAGTGAAGGACAGGGAAGCCTGGCGTGCTGCAGTCGTGGGGTCACAAAGAGCTGGGCACAACTTAGTGACTGAACAACCACCAGGTGGAGAGGCAGGCACAAGAGGACCCTGAGAAACCTTATACCTTATGGATAGGAATGTTAATCTCTAGTTCCACATCTGTTTGTGATTATCTGATACTGATTACCATACACAAAATAGATAAATGTCAAAGACCTGCTGTATAGCAAGGGAATTATATTCAAAAAGGAACTATATTCAGTATCTTGTGATAACCTGTAATGGAATTTGAAAAAGAATATACTTTTACATATGGTCTTTCTAGGTGGCTCAATGGTAAAGAATCCGCCTGCAGGAGACACAAGAGACTTGGATTTGATCCCTGGGTGGGGAGGGAAGATCCCCTGGCGAAGGGCACAGCAAACCACTCCAGTATTCTTGCCAGGATAATTCCATGAACAGAGGGGCCTGGCAGGTTACAGCCCATGGATTGCAAAGAGTTGTATGCAGCTGAGCCACTGAGCATGCACACACATGCACACATACACACACACACACGTGAACCATTTTTCTGTACACTTGCATGTTGTAAATAAACTATACTTCAATTCAAAAATTAAAATTAGTTGCCCCACAGCATGTAGGATTTTAGTTCCCCAACCAGGGATCAAACCCACATCCCCTGCATTGGGAAGTACCATCAAAACTAATATTGTATATTAATACATATATGTGGAATCTATAAATATGGTACAGATGAACCTATTTGCCAGGCAAGAATAGAGATACACACATAGAGAATGGACAGCTGGGGAAGGAGAGGGTGGAATGAATTGAAAGTAGCATTGAAATATGTACATTACCATGTGTAGATAGCTAGTGGGGAGTGACTGTATAA
>SJYC01000377.1:0-19914 GCA_006408675.1 Madoqua kirkii
TAAGACATTCTGAGCTCAGTCTCTAAATTATGTCCAATTCTTTGGAATCCCTTGGACTGTAGCTTGCTAGGCTCCCCTGTCCATGGGATTTTCCTGGCAAGTGTATTGGAGTAGGTTGCCATTTCCTTCTCTGTGGGATCTTCCCAACCCAGGGATCATACCTGTGTCTCCTTTGTTGGCAAGCAGCTCCTTTACCACTGAGTCACCAGGGAAGTTATAGAATCATTGTTTTATTACCGCATCTTGCTGTTGTTGCTGCTGCTACTAAGTCGCTTCGGTCGTGTTCGACTCTGTGCGACCCCATAGATGACAGCCCACCAGGCTCCCCCATCCCTGGGATTCTCCAGGCAAGAACACTGGAGTGGGTTGCCATTTCCTTCTCCGATGCATGAAAGTGAAAAGTGAAAGTGAAGTTGCTCAGTCGTGTGGGACTCCTAGCGACCCCATGGACTGCAGCCTACCAGGATCCTCCGCCCATGGGATTTTCCAGCCAAGAGTACTAGAGTGAGGTGCCATTGTCTTCTCCATTACCACATCTTACTGGTTGGCTACTAGTGTGGGATTAATGATATCACAGTCTCCCCCTTTTCCCAGTAAGGAGACCAATTCTTTCAGATAAATAACCTTTTAAAGACTTCCTGTTCTATAAGATTATCCTTTGACTTTTGACACTTCCCTCTGGGTGCATGCTAAGGCGCTTCAGTTGTGTCTGGCTCTTTGTGACCCTGTGGACTGTAGCCCACCAGGCTTCTCTGTCCCTCAGATGCTCCAGTGACTTTTGTCACTCCCTCCAGTTGTGCGCAGTATTATCTGTTTAAGAACCACAGTGGCAGTACAGGCATTCATTAGTCTGGTATTGGAATGTTAGAGTATGGAAAATTCTTGAAATATCCTCTTTCATATTTGAAAATACTTAGTATCATTAATGGGTGGATTTTAGAAGTGAATTACTCTGTGTACATTTTGGAGATAACATTTATAGCATTTTTAAAATGCTAACTGACCTGGGTTCATAAAACTGTACTTTCTCCTGTGGTGGCTGAAGATATTACTACTGCCTCCCACTGATCCAGGAGTTGCATTTCTTTCATTGCTCTGTGGGTCATCAGGCTATCAAGGCTTCATAGAAAACAGGGGTTGAAATGTGGATTTTATAGGCTGGGAGAAGAATTACCATGAGACAGCAGGATGGTGCGGGTTGTGATTTGCTATTGGTCTGGGGTTGAATCTGAGTTCTAACAGTTACTACCTCTGTGACTTTGGAAAAGCCATCTCATGTCTCTGAATATCCATTTCTTGCTTGTAAATGGGGATGAAATGCAGTCCGTATCATCAGCAGGATGTATTCACATAGTCGTGGGCAGTGAACAGGGAATCCACAGGGCTAGTGACCTCAGTGGTCTTTCATGACCTGTGGACCTGAACGGTGGATGAATGGAGTGATTATCTGAACCTGAAATCACAGAGAACCACAGAGAAAGTGCTGCCTGATTACACTTACTTGCCCAAGGACTCAGCCAGCAAGGTCTTTGTAGAAAGGGAACAAGGAATGCAAAGACCCTGACCTTTCTCTCCTTCTTCCTCTCGATGTCCCGCCAGGTTTTTTCCATTGTTTGAACCCAATTGACAGAGGATGAAGAGCTGATTGTCCACACAAATTCACAGATACGGCTGGGGAAAGATGGATAGACTGGCTCTATCTAGGCAAAGGCAAACTCTCCTTCATGTAGTACTAACTACTTCATGGGAATCTATGAGAATTAAGTGAGATTAATGCATATCAATCATTTTACACTTACCTTAATACTTTTGCCATTGTTAAAAAAATGTTAGTCACAGTTTTCCTTTCATTTCTATACTTTTTATTTAAAATGGCTCAGCTGTTAGTATAATTAGGTCTTTTTTAGTGCTTAGATTTATAGTTTTCTTTCTGTATAATTACTATGAAAATAAAAAATGTATTACTTGTTCAATCATGTCCAACTCTATGCAACCCCATGGATTGTACCCCATGAGGCTCCTTTGTCCATGAAATTCTCCAGGTGAGAATACTGGAGTGGATAGCCATTTCTTTCTCCAGGAGATCTTCCCAACCCAGGGATCGAACCCGGGTCTCCCACATTGTAGACAGACGCTTTACCATCTGAGCCACCAGGATATGGAATGTCAAACCAGAGGGACCAGGTTTGACTCTGCAATTCCATCACTTCATGTGCATGAGACTTTTCCAAGTTGATGAACTTCCTTCAGCCAGATTTTTCCATGGTAGAGGAAGGATACAAATTAGTCCTCTTTGAGCCTTGCTGTGGGATTCTCAGCTTGCACCCACGGCATACAACACCCCTCCCTCTGTGCTCCCTAAATTGTCTGTTTCCTCCCTCATGTGAATGCCCTGTCCTGTCCACTTCACTGTGACTCAGATTATAAGCAAGAAGCTATTGTTCTAGTCCCTGCAATGCTGCCCAGTCCACTTAAAACCTGAAACACCAGCTGTGCTTTATCTACCTTTTATATAATCAACTGTAATAAGGATTTAGCTGACAATTGTGTTGGTAACGAACTAAGCTGAGGAAGAACTAGCTCAACTTTTTTTTTTAACAGGAGGGTCTCCTGTGGAGTTAATGAGCAGCAGAAACTTGATACAGCAGCAGACATACGTCAGAGACCCAAAGTGTAGAGAAATATTTTAAGAGGAGATGTGTATAAGAAGCTTACCTTGTACTGTGTGCTTAGTCACTCAGTCGTGCCTGACTCTTTGCAACCCCATGGACTGTAGCCCTTTGTCCATGGGGATTTTCAAGGCAAGAATACTGGAGTGGGTTACCATGTCCTCCTTGAGGGGATCTTCCCAACCCAGGGATCGAACTCAGGTCTCCTGCATTACAGGCGGATTCTTTACCAGCTGAGCCACCAGGGAAGCCCAAGAAGCTTACCAATGGCAGTAAAAATGGACTGAGTTGTATTTTCTTTGTGTGGGTGTCCGTGTTGGAGGAGGAAGAAGGGATTCTGGAAAGATGTCCATCAAAATATGAAATATTTTGTGCTTTGGTAGTTGAATTAGGAGTTTTTCCCCTATCAAGAATGTTTTATTATTTGTCTCTTTAAATAATATTTTACTTCTTTAATAAGGGTAAAAGTAATAAAAATTTTTTTACTTTGAGTGGAAAAAAGGGAATCAGAGAACATGCTCAAAAAGAGCAGGAGAGATTTAGATTATATTTGGAGGAAAATCTCTAATATTTGAAAAATAACTGATGCTCAAAACATGGGGTCACATCATTTTCTAATAAAGACTTTTGAGAACCTACTATAGGCTTACTATCAGAACTAAAGTTAAGCAACCACTCAGACTTGTAGATAAATATTTAAATTATATCAGCATATTTTTTCAACTAAGTAGAATAGGATGAAAGAGAAATGGTCATTAATTTTTCATGGGTATGTCAACAGAAAATAGCATTTTGGGGGGGAGGGGCTTGAAATATGAGTCTGATTTTAGTTGTGAGAGGAGGGGAAGGACAGTTTAGTCAAAGAGAAGGTCATAAACAAAGGCTTTGTGGCATCTGAGTAAATGACACACCAAAGACATGTATTGTTTTTTATGAAATGTGTAAGTGTAAATCTTGAATTGTAAAAACCATATAGATACATGTATTGTTCAGGGATGATTTAAATGTACCATTTTATGAAAGCAAGACAGCAAATTAACAACTCCTCTGCTGAAAAGGGGATAAAGAAGCACAGAAAATTTTATGATTTTAATTTTAAAAAATAGTTCATTTGACTCCTAGGAGCTAAGACTCTCTGTGTGGGCATGGTGCTTTCTCAGTCACTCTTAACTTCTGTTTCCTGCTTTTTTTCCTTCACTTCTTCCACTCCTTCATCCACCAAACACACAAAGTTTAGAGCTAAGCTCCCTCCAAGAAATCTCCGTGCCAGAAGGAAGCTAACCTGGCAAAACTCCATCTTGCCCCTTCAGTACTCACCTGACATGCCCCCAAGAAGGCAGTGAGGCTCAATTACCTCTAGACTTCTTGAATTGGAACCTTCCCCAGGGTTGTATTAAAACAATATCAAACATTTGAAACTTTTTTTCACGACTTTGGGTATTTGCCCATGTATCAGAGAAATTACTTTGCTACAAACATCCATCTCATCAAAGCTGTGATTTTAGCAGTAGTCATTTACTGATGTGAGAGTTGGACCATAAAGAAAACTGAGCACTGAAGAATTGATGCTTTTGAACTGTGATATTGGAGAAGACTCTTGAGAGTCCCTTGGATAGCAAGGAGATCAAACCAGTCAATCCTAAAGGAAACCAATGAATATTCATTGGAAGGACTGATGCTGAAGTTGAAGCTCCAATACTTTGGCCACCTGATGTGAACAGCCAGTTCATTAGAAGAGACCCTAATGCTGGGAAAGATTGAAAGCAGGAGGAGAAGGGGAAAACAGAGGATGAGATGGATGGATGGCATCACTGACTCAATGGACATAAGTTTGAACAAGCTCCAGGAGATGGTGAAGGACAGGGAAGCCTGGTGTGCTGCAGTCCATGGGGTTGCAAAGAGCTGGGCATGACTAAATGACTAAATAACAACAGCAAATAGACCCATGTCTTGAAGAGCCATGTAAGGAAGGGATGCAACTCTAGACCCTGTTGTGAAGTTGTGATTGCCTGGAAAATCACAGTAACAGTTAACATAAATATCATTACATACCAGGTGCTGGAGTGAGTATTTTGTACATGATGTCTCATATAATCTTTAAACAACACTGTGAGGCCCAGGTTATTATTCCCATTTTATAGATGAGGAAAATCTAAGCCACGGTCATCTGACATTATTTGATGGAACTCAAACACCAACTTGAACTCTTAAATGGTGCATTATAACCTCGTGTAGTGCAAACAGCTTGTCCAGGTCTGAGTTCTTGTTGTATCTTTGGTAGCTTACAGATGGTATATCCTTCATAAGAAAATAAGACCATTGAGGTCACTTCTGTCTTCAACTTTTCATACAGTTTTCCAGAGCAAGATGTCACAGACATCAGTCGCCATCAAGGACTAACCTCATACCTGATCCTTCATACCTCAAAATCAAGTTAGGCGTTTGATTCAATTTGTATTTCTTTAATAACATATGATCTTGAAGATCTTTTGTGTGCTTATTTGCCTTCTGTACACTTTCTTGGGTGACATATCTAGTTGATGATTTGAATATCCAAGTGTTTGTTGCATCCTAAGTTGTAATAGTCCAAAGCCAATATGTTTGTAGGTTTAAGCACTGAAACATTTACTATAAACATCTTGTCTCTGGTACCTTAAGGCTTTATTTCGCAAATTCTCTCCCAGACCAGGGAAGAAAGAAGATGACAGTGAAGGTCACTCAGTCATGTCTGACTCTTTGCAACACCATGAACTATACGATCCTTGGAATTCTCCAGGCCAGAATACCGGAGTGGGTAGCCATTCCCTTCTCCAAGGGATCTTTCCAACCCAGGGATCAAACCTGGGTATCCCACATTGCAGGTGGATTCTTACCAGCTGAGCCACAAAGGAAGCCCAGACTAGGGAAGAGGAGCAGTCAAACATGGAGCAGGCTGATATACCAAGCATTATTCTCTCATTTTTACCAGCCAAACACTGGCTCCATTAAACATAGAACTAAATAGCCTTTGCTTTTTATGTAGCTGCACGCATTTGTGAATATATTGAGGGTATTTTTCTTAGTGAGAGCCCCTCTGAGGGATCTGAGTGCTTTGGAATTCCTCATTACTATTCAACAAATGAGGATATCATTTAGGGAATTACCAGAGAAGAGGGCATATCTTGGTAAAAAATAAATAAATAAAAGTTAAAAAGTTGTTATACCTAGAAGATAAAAAAAACACCAGAAAGATATTAACACACTAATTTCTACAAACACAAATTTGTTTCTGTTACAGTTGCCAGGTGATTGTTTTAAAAATCGAAATAACTCATTATCTGTTAAACAGAATGGAGAGACTGAATAGGACCACACCACCATTAATCAGAGAAACCCAATTTCAACCATAAACTCATAGAATTTTTAGAATCAGTGTAATTGTCTTATGGGATCTCTGTTCCACAGATGAGAAGATATCCCCAGAGACAGCAACTTTGCTATGTGGTCTTGGGCTAATCATATAGCAGACTGCCATATAATGCTGGGCTATTTTTATTCATTTGTTTGTTTTAATCTTCCTCTTGAGAGAGCACACTTTCAAATGCATCTGTTGGAAAACAATAACAGCAACAAAAGTCTTCTTTACAAGACTTCCTCCGTACTGAAAAGCAGAAAAAATTGGAGGGAGTGTGCATTATATTTCAGGATTTAGCACATAGCTTCTTTCAGATCAGGTTCTGATTAAATATTTGCAAAGTGAATGAGCTGAAGAAATACAGTGATCACATTTCTTACACACATCCTTCCTTTGCTCTCCTAAGCGATGCAGAGAATGAGAAGCTGGAAGAATTATTGGGTTCATTGCTTTTCTCTTTAGCAGCAGATACCTTGTTAAAAAGGAATTCTAGAGCCAGTCAAGGGGATGTTCACTAGTGTTTAGAGCAAAATGTGTCCTGCTGTGAGAAGGGAATAAGTTCGTGTCATCCACAAGCAGTCTGCTCAATTAAGCACCTGACTCCAAGGTGGACTGATGGAGCCCTTAACCTTGAAAGTTGATGGGGAAATATTATGTTTGGTGGTTAAATTAATGCAGAGGAAAGTTAAATGACCCAGGCTAAGACTAACAATGAGTATATTCTTCATTCATTCATTTAATGAATACTTAATGCAAGGCCACTGTTTGCTGGATGCTGAGGGTATGAAAGGAAATGCAAAATAGAATCTCTAATTTTAAAAGAGGTCACATCTTATAAGGAGGACAGACTCATAGTCTCTTAATTTTAACATGAAATTATAATTCTGTATTATTGGTTTTTCCAAAGTCCTGTGGTACATTAGAGGAGGGAGCCATTGGTTGGTTTGTTTGAGGAGGATATTGATTTAGAGGATATATTCAAATTATGTGTATTTGACCTTGCCCTTGAAGGATGAACAGAATTCTGCCAATAAAAAGAAGAGAAGTTTTCTTTCAGGATTAAATCTTCAGGTGGTTTTAAGTCACTTAAATTTCCTGAACTTTGTGGTGCTTAGCCAGACAGAAAAGATATCTGAAATGTTCACTAAATACCAACTCTGTCCCCAGGACTGTGCTAGGGAAAGGGCATTTGATGGTAATAGCACTGCCCCTGTGCTTCGAGTGGAATGTGCAGTCCAGAAAGTGAGGCAGTCATGAGCAGGAAAAATTACTATAGAGCAGGTCAGCTAATTGTTTCTTCGACACCTTCAATGGTAAGTATTTCAGTCTGTGAGCCAAATAGTCTTTTGGAAACTACTTGACTCTGCCATTGCAGTGTGAAAGGCGCTGTAGACAACAGGGAGCGGATGGATGTGACTGCTCCACAGTGAAACATCATTGTCACAAACAGGCGGCGGGTCGAATGTGGACCACAGACTGTCATTTGCCAGTTTCTGGAATATAGTGTAATAACCTCATAACAGAGGTGAAAGGGGAGGAAAACTCCATGACTAATTATGAGTATTTTTAAAACTATGCAGTGGATAAGAAGAACTGATCAGCTTTGTGAACCTCAAGAGGTACACTGAGGCAGCCTCAAATCACCAGAAACTGCATTTATCCACGACTAGCAGAAAAGGAAAAAAAGAAAATGTTAGTCACTCAGTCGTGTCCAAATCTCTGTGACCCCATAGACTCACTTGCCTGGCTCTTCTGTCCATGGAATTTTTCAGGCAAGAATCCTGCTGTGGGTTGCCATTCCCTTCTCCTGGGGATCTTCCTGACCCAGGGATCGAACCTGGGTCTCCTGAATTGCAGATACATTCTTCACCATCTGAGCCACCAGAATTAGCAGAGTAGTTGTAATTTGGGAAAAACATGCTGTAACAAGCTGCAGGGGAGTCCTTTGAGGGTCTGAGATGGGCTGCGTTTATGGGTAAACGTTGCTTTGGCTTGGGGATGGGCAGAGTCTTGGCAAGATGTTACTGCTCAGGACTAAGTTTTGGGTCTTCTCTAAATCAGATATTTAATGGAAATCAGTCTCTCAGTGCTTAAGTTCCATTCTTCTGAGGGTTCATGCATGAGATTTTTCATTTCATATCCTCTGGTTCCAGTTTATATTGAAATCCTTTCACAGCTTCACTAATAAAGAAATTCAAATGCAAAAAACCTTGTGGTATTAGTTTTCACCCTTCAGATGAGTCAAAGGTTTGAAAGTGTGACAATGTCTGAAATGGTGAAAATGTCTAAATTTGTGCAGTTCTCTTGAGAACCATCTGGCAAAAAAAAATAAATAAAGCTTTAAAAGAAAACATGTATAAGACTCTTGCTAACTATTTGCTTTGCTCAATACACTGCTTTTTTTTTTTTTTAAATCATCAGGCCTCATAGCCATTATGTAGAGAATATTAGCTCTATTTTACAAAAGAAGAAATTGGGACTCCAAATCACCAAGTGAATTGCTCACTTAGTAAGCCTCAGAGATAGAATTTGAACCTAGATATATCTGTAGCCTTAGCCTTCAACACACTGTAGCATACTAGCCCCATGCTAGCAAAACTTAATATGTGTATTATTTTACTGTTGCCATTCTGCCACTGGGATTTTAGCCAAAGAAAATAAGACAAAGGCATGTGACTTAAGTCCGAAGTATTACTAAACTAACTATTTAAATATCTCTCAGGAATTAGATGACTAAAAAATAATCTATTCAATTAAATATAATACAGTTTTTAAAAGGGTAAGGTAGAGGAATTGTTATAGATGTGAAAAGATTGCTATGGACGGGCTGAAAAAACAGGCTGTACATTAATTTGCATTGTATGACCCCATATGATATTATTATATATGACCCCCCCATATATATTAATTAATATATTGTACATTACTGCTTGGATACACTGAAAAGGCTTGAGAGATATGCAACAAATTCATAGCATTGGGTATCCATTGGATGTGGCTATATGATATATATATAATGTATAATCATATATTTGACTATGTTGTCTAGTGACTAAATAGTATCCAACTCTTTTGCAACCCTATGGGCTGTAGCCAGCCAGGCTCCTCTGTCCTTGTAATTTCCCAGGCAAGAATACTAAGTCGGTTGCCATTTCCTTTTCCATTGGATCTTCCTGATCCAGGGATGGAACCCACATCTCCTCAACTGGCATGCAGGTTCTTTACGACTGAACCTCCAGGGAAGTTACATATGTTTGACTATATATTTAAGTAAATGAGCCTGAATGATCTTTTTCTTTTTTTTTTTTTTTTTTATTGATTTAGGATAGTTCTGTTCTAGGGCAGGAAGAAGTAGAAATAAGCGATGTCTTTCCCATTATGCATTATTTGCTTGAATTCTGAACTGGTGTCTGGAGTGTTTTGTCCTCTGCTGAATCACATGTCAGGGGCTGTTTGCTGCTGTGGGGCTATCTTGGAAAGAAATCACTGTGTACTTTGCTTATAGCCGTTTTATTCCCAGCTGAAAGCTACCGCAGAGCTGCTTGAATATCACACTCCATCTTGAGCAGCTCTGGTTTATACTTTCACTCACTTTTGTTCGACATCATCTCTGCATTCCCTTGTGCTTTACTGGGATAAAGGCGAGGTGACACGGGTGACGCGACCCTGGACATACTCTGGTTTGGAAACAGTGATCAGTGCTAGTGACAGTGGATAAGTGGCATTCTTTTAGTCTTCTAGTTCTTGCAAACTGTAGAAAGTGAGCTCACTGAACTCTAGAAGTGTTTCAAGCTAGTTAATGGTCCCTTTGACAATGCTAAAAATGATGTGCAGAAGCTGACTTGAACCAGGATATGAAAAGGATGCATTGCTTGTCAGGTTCTGCCTCTCAGTTACTGTGTCTCAACTTTTGTGGCACATTTGAAACAACTGGAAAACTTGTAGAGAATTTGGATAGTGCCATACCCAGAGAGTATGATTTTATTTGACTGGGTAGAATCCAGACTAATAATCGTGCATACATGTGTGCCGTCACTTCAGTTGTATCTGATTCTTTGCAACCCCGTGGACAGTAACCCCCCAGGCTCCTCTGTTCATGGGATTCTCCAGACAATAATATTAGAGCGGGCTGCCTTGCCCTCCCAACCCAGGGATTGAACCCCATCTCTTATGTCTCCTTCATTTGCAAGCCCAGTAAATGTTTTCTGAGTAATCAAGTTTGTAGCTGGGATTGACAACCACTGTTCAAACTACCAAATTTGAAGGATTACCTTTTAGATGAGATATTTTAGAGAACAATATTCCTAGCCTCCTCCTGATGGGCCTGTTTCTCATCTTCAGTGGAAACATCACTATTTTTGACCTACACTAGTTTCTTGTGGGGCTTCCCTCGTGGCTCTACAGTAAAGAACCCGCTCGTAAATGCAAGAGATACACGTTAGATCCCTGGGTTGGGAAGATCCCCTGGAGAAAGAAATGGCAGCCCACCCCAGTATTCTTGCCTGGAGAATCCCATGAACAGAGGAGCCGGGTGGGCTACAGTCCACGGAGTTGCAAAGAGCCATACATGACTTAGTGACTAGACAGCCAACAACACTGCTTTCATTTGGAGTCAAGAAAACATTGAAAAATCTTTGCATATGAAGGGATATTAGCAGCCTCGCTTATTTCTTTTTTATTTGTTTACTTATTTATCAGACTTTGTATTATTTCTCAAAGAATTGAAGATCGCAAAGAAATAAAGGTCACAAAGATTGAAGGTCTATTCATGCAAACAAAGTAGGAAGTCTTCCTGATCCTTTAATGAGGTTCTTACTTATTAGTTCTGAAAAATGGATTATTTAAAAAGCATGCCTTTATGTTGCTCAAAGACTACATGCCTTCTAGTCTTTTTTGAGTTTTGCTTCAATTTTCACGTATTTGTCAATGTTCAGGATCAGAGTTATTGAAGCCTGTTATATTCTACCATTGACTTCAGAAATCTTGTGGTACTATTTTCAATAAAAGAAGAACCTTGTCTTTTCTCAGACTTTCCCTTCTGTTTCCCCTTCCCTGCCACCAAAACAAAAAGGAGAAAGTAGGAAGAAGAAAGGAATATTTCTTAAATTTTCTGTAACACAGAGATGTAAATTATTCTTTAAAAGGTCTTTTTTTTGTTATTCTACTAACAATTAGAATATATTTCTGGATTGTGCAATGAATGACGTAAACACTGCTTTTTTTGCGATATAAATGAGGAAATGCTTATTTTTGTTCAACTGTATTTGTAAAAGTCATTATCATAGTAGCTTATCACTTTGACAAGCACATGATTTTTTAACACAAAACAATTCTAAGTCTCTGAGTTGAATTTTAATGTCTTTCTTTTATATTGAAACATCAGGAACTTTGATTTTCATGTGCAAGCCTTTTTGTTGTTGTTGTCAGAGGTAAACTAGAGTTTATTAGGAAAGCTCAGTCACTCTGTCTGTAATTAGTCTTTGTAAGTATTCACAAAGCTCAGCAACTTATTAGAATTTCATTCCAAAGAGTAAGAAGTCTCTGTCCTATTCTTACAAAAAAAATACAGTCAGGAAGTTCACAAGAGAATCACATCCTGAATAACTACTAGACTGCTGCTAAGTCATTTCAGTCGTGTCCAACTCTCTGCGACCCCACAGATGGCAGCCCACCTGGCTCCCCCGTCCCTGGCATTCTCCAGGCAAGAACACTGGACTGGGTTGCCATTTCCTTCTCCAATGCGTGAAAGTGAAAAGTGAAAGTGAAGTTGCTCAGTCGTGTCTGACTCTTAGTGACCCCATGGGCTGCAGTCTACTAGTTCCTGAAAAACAGCTCCCAACTCTACTCAATACTCTGTAATGACCTGTATGGGAACAGAATCTATATAAAAGAGTGGACGTATGTAAATGTATAACTGATTCACTTTAGCACACAGCAAAACCCAGCACATCAACTATACCCCCAAAAAAAATTAATATAGAAAAAAATAGCTCCCAGACAGGCAGCATCGGCATCATCTGGAAATTTGTTAGAAATACAAATTCTTTGGCCTTGCCCCAGACCCACTAAACCCAAAACAATGACAGTGGGTCCCAAAAACAGGCTTTGACAGGCCCTACAAGCGATTTTACTACATGATAAAGTTTCAACACTGCTGTTCTCTAGACTATGAGGCAGGCATCATATGTGTACCATAATCCCTGCGTCCCTAATGTCTAGTAGAGAGAAGGAATTGGTGAGTAAATGAAAAAAACTACTGTGCTATAGCAGTAACTGGAAACCTATTTACTGACAGCAGACACATTCTTGCTGATTACCGTTAAGAGATATGATGGTAAAAAATAAAGATGAACTAGTTGGGGACTTTTGTGAATGTCACTTCTATAGCTCTACCAGAGAATAATATAAGATCTGCAATTTGTTATAAAATCCTTTCATTTGTTTGTAAATCCTGCCTTGAATTTTATCTGGTGTCTCAGAGGTAAAGAATCTACTTGCTAATGCAGGAGAGCAGCTTCGATCCCTGGGTCAAGAGGATCCCCTGGAGAAGGAAATGGCAGTCCACTCCAGTATTCTTATCTGAGAAATCCCATAGACAGAGGAGCCTGGAAGGCTAGAGTCCACGGGGTCGCACAGATGACCTTAGTAACTAAATCAGTTTAAGTTCAGTCGCTCAGTCGTGTCCAACTCTTTGTGACCCCATGAATTACAGCACGCCAGGCCTCCCTATCTATCACCAACTCCAGGAGTTCACCCAAACTCATGTCCATCAAGTTGGTGATGCCACACAGCCATCTCATCCTCTGTCATCCCCTCCTCCTGCCCCCAATCCATCCCAGCATCAGCCTTCCAATGAGTCAACTCTTCACATGAGGTGGCCAAAGTACTGGAGTTTCAGCTTTAGCATCAGTCCTTCCACTGAACACCCAGGACTGATCTCCTTTAGGATGGACTGGTTGGATCTTCTTGCAGACCAAAGGACTTTCAAGAGTCTTCTCCAACACCAGAGTTCAAAAGCATCAATTGTTTGGCGCTCAGCTTTTGTCACAGTCCAATTCACATCCATGCATAACCACTGGGAAATCCATAACCTTGACTAGACAGACCTTTATTGGCAAAGTAATGTCTCTGCTTTGGAATATGCTATCTAGGTTGGACATAAGTTTCCTTCCAAGGAGTAAGTGTCTTTTAATTTCATGGCTGCAATCACCATCTGCAGTGATTTTAGAGCCCCCAAAATAAAGTCTGCCACTGTTTCCACTCTTTCCCCATCTATTTCCCATGAAGTGATGGGACCAGATACCATGATCTTAGTTTTCTGAATGCTGAGCTTTAAGCCAACATTTTCACTCTCCACTTTCACTTTCATCAAGAGGCTCTTTAGTTCCTCTTCACTTTCTGCCATAAGGGTGGTGTCATCTGCATATCTGAAATTATTGATATTTCTCCCGGCAATCTTGATTCCAGTTTGTGCTTCCTCCAGTCCAGCGTTTCTCATGATATACTCTGCATAGAAGTTAAATAAGCAGGGTGACAATATACAGCCTTGACATACTCCTTTTCCTATTTGGAACCAGTCTGTTGTTTCATGTCCAGATCTAACTGTTGCTTCCTGACCTGCATATAGGTTTCTCAAGAGGCAGGTTAGGTGGTCTGCTATGCCCATCTCTTTTAGAATTTTCCACAGTTTATTGTGATCCACACAGTCAAAGGCTTTGGCATAGTCAATAAAGCAGAAATAGATGTTTTTCTGGAACTCTCTTGCTTTTTCGATGATCCATCAGATGTTGACAATTTGATCTCTGGTTCCTCTGCCTTTTCTAAAATGAGCTTGAAGGTGAGGGAGGTCACGGTTCACGTATTGCTAAAGCCTGACTTGGAGAATTGTGAGCATTACTTTACTAGCATGTGAGATGAGTGAAATTGTGTGCTAGTTTGAGCATTCTTTGGCATTGCCTTTCTTTGGGATTGGAATGAAAACTGACCTTTTCCAGTCCTGTGGCCGCTGCTGAGTTTTCCAAATTTGCTGGCATATTGAGTGCAGCACTTTCACAGCATCATCTTCCAGGATTTGAAATAGCTCATCTGAAATTCCATCACCTCTACTAAGTTTGTTTGTAGTGATGCTTTCCAAGGCCCACTTGATTTCACATTCCAGGATGTCTGGCTGTAGGTGAGTGATTGCACCATCGTGATTATCTGGGTCATGAAGCTCTTTTTTTGTACAGTTCTTCTGTGTATTCTTGCCACTTCTTAATATCTTCTGCTTCTGTTAGGTCCATACCATTTCTGTCTTTTTTCGAGCCCATCTTTGCATGAAATCTTCCCTTGGTGTCTCTAATTTTCTTGAAGAGATCTCTAGTCTTTCCCATTCTGCTGTTTTCCTTTATTTATTTGCATTGATTGCTGAAGAAGGCTTTCTTATCTCTCCTTGCTATTCTTTGGAATTCTGCATTCAGATGCTTATATCTTTTCTTTTCTCCTTTGCTTTTTGCTTTTCTTCTTTTCACAACTATTTGTAAGGCCTCCCCAGAGAGCCATTTTTCTTTTTTGCATATCTTTTCCATGGGGATAGTCTTGATCCCTGTCTCCTGTACAATGTCACAGACCTCCATCCATAGTTCATCAGTCACTCTATGTATCAGATCTAGTCCGTTAAATCTATTTTTCTCTTCTACTGTATATTCATAAGGAATTTGATTTAGGTCGTACTATATGATCTAGTGGTTTTCCCTAGTTTTTTCAATTTAAATCTGAATTTGACAATTAGGGGTTCATGATCTGAGCCACAGTCAGCTCGTGGTCTTTTTCACCACCCCCCAAAAATAATGTAGAATCTACAATTTCTTACCAGATCTTTTATTTGTTTATAAATCTTGCCTTGAACTTTATCATTTTAAGGAATGATTTGTATTAATATCAGTATACAGACTAATTCTTAAGAACTAGTATTGGGCTGAAGTTAGACCTAAATCAGGCTCCCTTTGTGGTTTAGCTGATAAAGACTCTGCCTGCAATGTGGGAGACATAGGTTCAATCCCTGGGTTGGGAAGATCCCCTGGAGAAGAGAAAGGCTCTGACTCCAGTATTCTGGCCTAGAGAATTCCATGGGGCTGTATAGTCCATGGGGTTGCAAAGAGTTGGACAGGACTGAGTGACTTTCACTTTTACTTTAGAGCTAGCTCATGACCGGTGACTTAACTCACTTTCCAATAACATATCTGATCATGTAGAGATGAATTAAAATTAATGTTGTTTAGTGAATTGATATGAACAAATGAAGCCTTAATACGTCAAAACCACTTTTTAAACTGTTTGTTTAAACAGTTGGATCCTTTTATTTAAGTGCAAGTTTACCATGAAGCTCTGTATATCAAAAAGCAGAATGGTTGTGCTCAGAGCAGGGTAATAATATTGCTACCAGTCTCTGGTTTTGGCTGTATTGGAGCTTGTGTGGTTGGTGGTTGGGAGTTGGGGGGGGCGGTCATTGCAGATGAAAGAAGCATAGTTTTAAATACCTGTGCTATGAAAATACTTTCTGACCTGCACAGTTTCAAAGGACATTTACGTAATGTTTTACACTCTCCAGGGCGTTTCTGCTTGGGAACAAATTCTAACTGCTGTTGGTCACGCCCACTATGCCACTGCTACGCCTACTTCTGGCTTCCCTGGTGGCTCAGATGGTGAAGAATCTGCCTGCAGTGCAGGAGACCCAGGTTAAATCCCTGGGTCAGGAAGATCCCCTGGAGAAGGGAATGGCAAGCCACTCCAGCATTCTTGCCTGGAGAATGCCACGGACAGAGGAGCCCAGTGGCCTATAGGCCATGGGGTCACAAAGAGTCGGATATGACTGAGGAATAACACTTCCAGGCCTACGTCTAGAAAACTGAGTATCATTGATATTCCTGAGACTTTCTCTCCTCTGACCCTCATTGTCCAAATGGTAACTACATATACATAGTGGTGGTGGTGAGGAGAAGGGAATGGCAAGCCACTCCAGCATTCTTGCCTGGAGAATGCCACGGACAGAGGAGCCCAGTGGCCTATAGGCCATGGGGTCACAAAGAGTCGGATATGACTGAGGAATAACACTTCCAGGCCTACGTCTAGAAAACTGAGTATCATTGATATTCCTGAGACTTTCTCTCCTCTGACCCTCATTGTCCAAATGGTAACTACATATACATAGTGGTGGTGGTGATTTAGTCACTAAGTCGTGTCTGACCCTTGTGGTCCTATGGACCGTAGCCTGCCAGGCTCCTCTGCCCATGGGACTTCCCAGGCAAGAATACTAGAGTGGATAGCCATTTACCCCTCCAGGGGTTCTTCACAACCCAGGAATCGAACCCAGATCTCTTGCATTATAGGCAGATTCTTTACTGTCTCTTGACTACTCCTCATTAAGTGAGAATAATAAGTTTTACCATTTATAGAGAAAGTGCCATTTCATAACACTTTCCTGAGTTTGGTTCACTTCAGTTGCTGAGTTGTGTTCGACTCTGTGACCCTATGGACTGTAGCACACCAGGCCTCCCAGTATATTGCCAACTCCTGGAGTTTACTCAGAATCATGTCCATTGAGTCAGTAGTGCCATCCAGCCATCTCATCCTCTGTCGTCCCCTTCTCTTCCTGCATTCAATCTTTTCCAGCATCAAGGTCTTTTCAAATCAGTCAGTTCTTCACATTATGTGCTAAGGTACTGGAGTTTCAGCTTCAGCTTCAGTCCTTCCAATGAATGCTCAGGACTGATTTCCTTTAGGTTGGACTGGTTGGATCTCCTTGCAGTCCAAGGGACTCTCAAGTCTTCAACACCGTGGTACAAAAGCATCAGTTCTTTGGCACTTAGCTTTCTTCACAGTCCAACTCTCACATCCATACATGACTAGTGGAAAAACCATAGCTTTGACTAGGTGGACCTTTGTTGGCAAAGTAATGTCTCTGCTTTTTAATTTGCTGTCTAGATTGGTTATTACTTTCCATCCGAGGGGTAAGCGTCTTTTAATTTCAGGGCTGCAGTCACCACCTGCACTGATTTTGGAGCCCATAGAAAATAAAGTCTGTCACTGATTCCCTGTTTCCCCATCTATTTGCCACGAAGTGATGGGACCAGATGCCATGATCTTAGTTTTCTGAATGTTGAGTTTTAAGCCAACTTTTTCACTTTCCTCTCAATTTCATCAGCAGACTCTTTAGTTCTTCTTCACTGTCTGCCATAAGGGTAGGGTTATGTCCATATCTGAGGTTATTGGTATTTCTCCCGGCAATCTTGATTCCAGTTTGTGTATCATCCAGTCTAGTGTTTCTCATGATGTACTCTGCGTATAAGTTAAATAAGCAGGGCGACAATATATAGCCTTGACGTACTCCTTTTCCTATTTGGAACCAGTGTATTGTTCTATGTCCAGTTCTAACTTGCTTCCTGACCTGCATACAGGTTTCTCAAGAGGCAAGTCAGATGTTCTGGTATTCCCATCTCTTGAAGAATTTTCCACCGTTTTTTGTGGTCCATGCAGTCAAAGGTTTTGGCATAATCAATAAAGCAGAAGTAGATGTTTTTCTGAACTCTCTTGCTTTTTCGATGATCCAACAGATGTTGGCAATTTGATCTCTGGTTCCTTTTCCTTTTCTAAATCCAGCTTGAAGATCTGGAAGTTCATGGTTCATGTACTGTTGAAGCCTTGCTTGGAGAATTTTGAGCATTACTTTACTAGCGTGTGAGATGTGTGCAGTTTTGCGGTAGTTTGAGCATTCTTTGGCATTGCCTTACTTTTCTTGACAAAAGTAATTTTAACTATGATTCTATTGGTCCCAATGATGCACCCAAGCCTACCACACAGTCTCCAGTACAGCCCAAAAGGAGTCTGCTAGTAGTTTCCAAACCTGTCCTGAACAGACCAACTTTAACTGTTTAACATATATAGCTTATGATTAAATTTTCATTGAAAGAAAGACATCTGACTGATGAAAATTTTTAGAAAAAGTATTAACATAAGACTTCACTCTGACCCAGAACACGTCCTGGATTAGTTTGAGGATTCTGCTACCTAGATTCCTAGATTCTAGAAGTTAAATCCACTTTTTGATGCTGAGAGAATCTATTGATCAAAACTCAGTATTATAGGTCTACTTTCCTTTTCTCCTAAACTTATGCTTCTTCAGTTGTCTATTTACCTTCAGCCTCCTCAATATTATTGCCATGTATGAATCTTCATCTTTCCATGTTAGTCATAGCCAATTTTACTGTACACACAGACCTCTCCCACTTGGATCAGAAAGTTCTAGAATATTTGTCCCATGGAACAAATGACACATATTGATCATGGATATAAGCAAGTAGATGATTTTAAAAAGAGCTTCCCTAGTTGCTCAGATGGTAAAGAATCTGCCTGCAAATGCAGGAGACCCAGTTTGATCCCTGGGTTGGGCAGATCTCCTGGAAAAAGGAATGGCTACCCAAGCTAGTATTCTTTCTTGCCTGGAGAATTCGGCAGACAGTGAGGCCTGCAGGCTACAGTTCATGGGATCACAAAGAGTCAGACATCACTGAGTAAAAAGCACTTTCCTTTTCATCCTGTAAAGAAAGGAACAGCTTATTGTTAAAATTTGCATTGCTTTTAAGTACCTTGCTATAAATTAGTTCTACTTTTGTGACCTGGTTATTATTTATCACTTAAATGGTAGAGCTGATTCCAGCTATAAAATCTTATTTATGTAATTATTTTCTGCTTATATTTAGAAATAGATTTTTGAGTGCTCAATCAGATAAGAAAGTGCCACTTTGTATATGGTTTTTTTTTTTTTTTTTTACCACGTCTGTCCGCTTTTAGGAAGATAAATGCAGTGGTTCCATACTCCTGCTTTAAAATAAAATAAACCCATCCCCAATAGCTTTGGAACATAATCTTAAGTAGAAAGATCCGTTTACATCCGCCACAGCTTTTAGGGGGAAGCAAAGTGTTCTCAAGATTTAGAAGCTCTCTCTATAAATGTTCTTTGTTTTATTTTAAAAGGAAGTTTAATTACAAAGAAAAGCTTGAGTCCTCCCTTGGGGAATAGTATTTTTATAATGATAATAGTCTTTTCATGTAGTAATTCTTTTATAGATAAAGGATGCTTGTGCATGAAGCATTGGATCTTACTGAAATGCTTATATCCCTAGTGGGTTTTCAGAATATCTATTTAGGGAGGAAGATTGATGGAATCATGAGAGCTGACATCTGGTACAATTGTATATTTACAGTTTAGTCATCACAGAGGTCTTTTTCAAATGACTTCTAGAGATTGCCTTATACATATTTTGTTTACAGGAATAGTATGAATCTCAAATATCATTTTCATGTCCTGTTTAACCTCTCTTTCACTATCAGATGAAGAATAACTCATTTCTTTATGATACAAGTCCACCCAGCTATCAATGTGTTCTTTCTCGAGGAGTGGGGATCAATGAACCAGTCCTCCTCACCCATCACCTGCTGCCCCTTTAGACAGGAAGCCTGGAGACCATACAGATAGTCACCTGCCGTGATTAAACTGCCAAACACTCAAATCTGTTCCTCCCAGTGGTGTCCCACCACAGTCAGTGGCAGAGCCAATTGCAGCTCCTGAATCCAACCATCTCTGGACACTGAAACTTGCCTGAGGAGCTAAAAGTCTACCTCTTTCAAAGGAACTGCTTTCAGGGTCTAGAAAGGTCAGAGTAGGCTGGTGCCCAGCACATGGATCCAATTGTTCCAAAAGGAACTTCTAGTAATTCCCTTGGGTAATTGGGAATTCTGTCATTTCTTTCCAACATTGGAAACTATTTGTGGAGTTCAGCTTAGAAAATATGAAACAAATAAGCAGATGAGTGA
>SJYC01000381.1:0-38531 GCA_006408675.1 Madoqua kirkii
CAACCTAGACAGCTTATTAAAAAGCAGAAACATTACTTTGCCGACAAAGGTCTGTCAAATCAGAGCTACGGTTTTTTCCAGTAGTCATGTATGGATGGGAGAGTTGGACCATAAAGTCTCAAAGTTGAAGAATTAATGCTTTTGAACTGTGCCATCAGAGAAGACTTTCGAGAGTTTCTTGGACAAGGAGGTCTAACCAGTCAATCCTAAAGGAAATTAATCCTTAATATTCATTGAAAGGACTGATGTTGAAGCTGAAGTTCCATTGCTTTGGTCATCTGATGGGAAGAGCTGACTCTTGGAAAAGCCTAATGCTGGGAAAGATTGAAGGCAGGAGGAGAAGGAGCCAGTAAGACAAAATGGTTAGATGGCATCACCGACTCAATGGACATGAGTTTGGGCAAGCTCCGGGAGATGATGAAGGACAGGGAAGCCTGGCATGCTGCAGTTCATGGGGTCACAAAGAACTGGAGATGACTGAGAGGAGACTGAGTAACAGCAACAAAAAAGTTAAATTACGTTTCTTTAGAGTTTGGTAACATTGTTCCTGATAATCTCTTAGAATAGGGTGGAGAATGGCAGGATTGGTTTCAAATATTTTACCAGATGATATTGGGAATTCCATGAGGGTTGTTCCACAGGTACTCATATTCTGGAGGGCCCTTCAGGGTGGGGCCCTCACCTTTATTCTCAGTTTGGAATGGCATCCCTATCTTGGGAACTCCCTCAAACCTTACATAGTTGTACCCTGTCCCTATCGTGGTGGTGGGATGGCTGCCATAATCAGTAGATAGAGTAAGCCCATGGTCACATTGCTGTCTAATCCAGCTTTAAGATTCCTTAGTTTCTGTAAGGAACTCATCGCGCTGACACAGCCTTGCACCATTGGGATGGAACAGAGGTATTAAAAATGGAATCCCCCAGTACAACTCAAACAGAGGTCTTGTAGTATCTTCTTCATCCAGGGTTTCCTTCCAGTTGCCATTTCTGGTTTTCCCCGGGGCTTTTAGTCTTCGTGAGTATTTCTTGATATGGCCTGTCAACTTGGCTGAGCAGCTGCCACTGTCCTACTCCTGGAACATGACAAATGAACATCTGGGTCTCTCTGTACTTTCCGGACCTTCAGGAATCTTCTGAGAAGGTCTGTCTGGTGGCTTGGCCCCTTGAGAATCTGCCCTGTCTCTTATGAAGAAACACAAAGCCTCGGTGAGAAGGAACTTGGGGCTGGCCTTGGCTCTAAGCTACTTGCTATTTCGTGCTCACTCTCTGTTCATGCTGTGGAAAGCATATAAGCTACTAGAATTAAATATCCTGGAAATAGTAATCGTGCTCCATCAAATGTATCCTTGCAGCAGCCAAGGTGGTCTTTACATGTACCAATTAGAATACATCGTTCTTGATAAAAGCTTTCAGCAGCTTCCCTTTGTTCTTTGAATAGAGTCAGAATTCCATACAGCTTACAGAGCTTTGTCTGGATGCTACAACGTTCCTCTTAAACTCCACTCCAGCCCTTTCCCCAACACCCAGCCCCAAGCCTTTACATTCACAATATATCCCAGCTAGGAAAACTCTCCAGTCCACTTATTTCTCTCCTCCGACCTTTTATTCTGTCTTCTTTCTTCCTCTCCGTCTCCTTTTCTGTTTCCCTTAAAAAAAAAAAAAGTTCATTATTAACACAATGGAACACTGACTCTACTGCCACTGATGAAACAAATGATGTTGGAGAAAAGCATGTCATCTCAAAGATTACTCCCAGAATGCTACTCATTTTTCGTCCCATCCATTGCTGCTGATTAAAGTCTGACTGATGACTTGTCTCCTGGCCTCTCTGATTGGATTGATGTTCTTGTATCCACTTTAGATTACTTCATGCTTATTTGTTGTGTATGTACTTCTTTTCTCCTTTGAAATAAATAAATAAAATTAATATTTAGTGGTTCTTGAATCACATTATCATCCTTGACCTGAGCGGCTTGAGGTAATAAGATAAAGGATCATAAAATGGGAAGAATATTAATATCTAATTTTTGAAAAAATAGAATTCTGATTTTGCATATTCATCTAGCTAGTGTACCCTGGATATAGCATATGGTCAATTAGAATTGATTTGGGTGACAACTGAAACACTAATTCCATGAAGTCAATACCATATTATATTAAAATATTAATACCATATTTTATTAATCTCAGACACAACTTAGTGACTAAACCACCACCACCTGTACTTAGAAGACTGTCATTAAATATTGAGTAAGCAACCATGTACATGGTGAGTAACAATATAACATAGAGGGAATAAACATATGTGTTTGGCTTTTAAGAGCAAAAATTAATTGTTGTCCTCTTCTCACACCGAGGTCTGAAATGGTTGAAAAATCAGATATAGGAGTCAGATAGATAAAAACTAAATATCAAGTTCAATGCTAATAAAACTAGTTCTGAGAATATTTCTTGACCTGCATTCAATGTCTGATTTCCCAATATAAACCCTACACCCCTGAATGGAAGACTTGAGTAGTTTGTTAGGGATATGAGTATAAAATGTCCTTTCCAATCCAACTCCTATTTCTACTCCAGGCCTGGGATAGGCTCTGCCTCTGTAGGAGAGAAAGAGTTAAATAAACGTGTGAGAAGACAGGTCCACCTGAATACAAAAGCCCAGTGTACAGAGCTACAGGGCCTTGTCCTTTTTCTCTCTCTCATCATCAGCTCAGTCATTCCTCCTTCCAGGGAGAAGAGGTCTGGTGAAAGAGATTTTATGCGTTCCTTTCCATCTAGGACATGCTTTCTTCTTCTTCTTCTTCTTCTTCTTCTTCTTTTTTTTTTAAATATTAACAATGCATTTTTATTTTTTCCCTTCATTTATTTTTATTTTTATTTTTTATTTTTCTTTAAATGCTTTATTCTATTTTACAATACTGTCTTGGTTCTGCCACACACTGACATGAATCAGCCACAGGTGTACACTATCTCCCAATGAAAACATAAGAAGGCATTCAGTACTCACATTTTTCCCCTTCAATAGTAGGATAAAAAGGCAACCTGAAACTTCTTAATAGACTTAGGGGAAGATATCAGAGAAAGGTCAAAGTTGTATTTTAAGGCTATGGAACTCAGCCTTTAAGCTTTAAATGAATTACACTGAAGAAAATAAGAGCCATTCATCACAAAGTCTATAATTATTTGTGGCATTTTTTAAAACTTATTTTTTCAATAAATGTCTACTGAATATCTACTATGTATTAGTTGCCACTGAAGGTAAGAGGGACAGACCTTTAAACAAGAGATAAATACATCTTGACCTTGTACTAACCTTATATTCCAATGTAGAAAGAGAAAAGAAGAAATATATATATATGATATAAAGTAAATAGTGAAAAGTACATTAAGTACTGAAGAAACATGAAGTAGGTTAAGAAGTTAAGGAATTGTAAGAAATATGGATGTGAGAATTGAACCATAAAGTAGGCTGAACACTGAAGATCTGATGCTTTTGAACTGTAGTGCTAGAGAAGACTCCTGAGAGTCCCTTGGACTGCAAGGAGATCCAACCAGTCAATTCTAAAGGAAATCAGTCCTGACTACTCATTGGAAGGACTGAAGCTGAACCCAAAGCTCCAATATTTTGGCCACCTGATGTGAAGAGCTGACTCACTGGAAAAGACCCTGATGCTGGTAAAGACTGAAGGCAAAAGGAGAAAAGGGGTGCTATCCAACCATCTCAGCAGAGGATGAGATGGTTGGGTAGCATCACTGACTCAATAGACATGGACTGTGCAAACTCTAAGAGACAGTGAGGGACAGGGAGGCCTGGTGGCCTCAGTCCATGGGGTCCCGAAGAGTCTGACATGACTTAGTGACTGAACAACGACAAGAAGCAGGTAGCTAATAACATGTGATCACTGGAGAAGGAGTCTCTGAGAATGTTGTATTTGTGTAGGAACCAAAATGAAAGAGGAAGCCAAGAAAGCAAAGTTTCAGCCAAAGCTGACAGCATGTGCAGAGGTCCTAATGCAGAAACTAGCTTGTGAGGGGAATGTGGCTAATTTGGAACAAATAATAGGTTCTTTTGAAACAGGAGAAGAGTAAGGTCTGGTTCCTTGAATTTGAAAACAAACAAGCGGAAAGGTTTTTGTATTTTTCCCCCTGAGAGTAGTAGAAAACCAGGAAAAATTTAGAGCATAAGAAGAAAGTGATCAAATGTATTTTTTAAAAGTCATCACTGGATGGTTGCAGTGAGATGTCATATCAATGCTAAATTGGAAGCAGTGAGACTCCATTAAGATAACTATCTGTTGGTAAAGTAGGAGGACTGTCATAAAGAAGCATTTGCAGATGGTGTAGTCATATGGTATGCTACTCAAGGGACATGGTGTTTTTGAGGAGAACGTGTAGAGAAATCATCTGAAAGCACTGCTGAGGAGCAAGAAGTACACATATTCTACCTCCAAGTGTTTAGAATGAATGAAAGTGAAAAGAGAGAAAGAGAAAAAAGAAGGAAAGGAGAAAAGAGAGAAAGAGTAGAAGAGGAAAGGAAGAAGGAAAGAAAGACGGGAAAGAAAGCTTGTGTGACCATCATCATAAAGATGATGGAATTTTGATTGGTTCAGAAGCTACGGCTGCAGGTCAGACTCATTCTCCAAACAAAGTAATAAAGTATTACCTGTTAGAGTTACATTCAGGCGTATTGCTGATGAGGAAAAATCAGTGTAAGTGTTAGATCTTCCTCTGGCTACCTATATAATTTCGGATAAACCTCTTAATCATCCTTCCCTGTGAAAGATGGATGGGAAAATGAAGAACAGAGATGTACAGGATTTGATTGAGATGAAGTGGTTTTGCAGAGCTGATTACATACTCCAGAGGCATTTGGATAAATAAATAATAATCACTGTTATTAACAGATTGCCCCTATGGACATGTGTGTGCGTGACAGTGACATAATACCACTACTAATCACTGTTTACTCAGACACACGCTATGCTTCAGAAACTGACAGAATACTTCCCATATATGAATATATTTAGTGTGTATCAAAAATTTCACAGAGAACTCCAGCCACACTTTGTTCCAGAATGGAAAGAATATCTTTGTAGTGATTTTCATGCTGGAACAAAATGTATTTTATCGTTGCAAGCATGTGACACGAGACATCTCAGTCTGCATCATTCTGATGGTGTGCTCTGATCCACTGCTTTACTAATTATAGGTCTGCCTGCCAGCATGTTCAATAATTTTGTCGTTAGACTAAGCAGCAGGATGTTAGACTGAGTTTTGCATAAAAACAGCACTGGACACTCTACTTGATTAGGAACGTGAGGGATTCATTCAGCACTGACAGGATCAATCGATTCACTTGCCCCTCTTCCAACTGTTATCCCTCAAAGAATCTCAGAGTGCAGTCACTCTAGAGATGATCAAAATGACTCTCTCTTGATTCAGAGATGCCATACCATAACCTCTTAGAGAAATTAGCCCAGATGAGCTGCGAATCGTTCCCCCTATAAATATTTGTTGAGTGCCCTGTCAATGTGTGCTGGTGATTGAGCATCCTGGCACAGAACACTGACCAGGTACTGTGAGGAACTCACAGAGAATAAATAATAGTAACCTGGAGTTGAAAGCCTTTTTTCTCATGGATTGCTTCCTCTGGGGCTGATTCTTTTTGAACATCTCAGACCACTATGAGAGCAGACAGCAGTGTTTGAGTGTGCTCAGATGTATGTTTTTAAATAAAAGATCCTTATCATAAAGTTAGTTAGGTGAGCCATACAAAAATGGCAACAAACACACAGTTTTTAATCTATAAAAATTGTAAATATTTTTGTGAGACAACCTAATAGTACATTTTCATGGAAGAAAAAGAAACATTTGAAAGAACTGAAGATGGGGAAAATATTTATAATCCTAGCATGCAGAGGCTTCTATTATATTTGCATATATCACCCCGACTTTATTTTCTGCCTTTAATACAGTTTTGATATTTTATTGATAATGGTGTATCTCACTCATTTATTACTCCTTGATTTCAAATTCTGGCTAACAGCTTTCCAGCTCTGAGAGACTGTGTACATTACTAAGCTCATCTGGAAAATGAAACTGCATAGATATATAGTTCATAGGACATTTACGGAACCTAAAAAGATAATAGTTTGAAAGTGCTTAGAGCATGCCTAGGATCTGGATAGTGTTCAGAAAATGTTAACTATCAGTTATAAAATGGGACAAATATATACATGTTATTACAAACTCTTAAAGTCCTATTTAGTGACTACATGATATAACTCATTATATGAATGCTTCTGTTTATGTCACTCTTATTGTAGAACAACTAGTTTTTTCCCCAAGTTTTGCTCAAACAGTATCTAATTACGCTTTCTCGTTTCCTGGGAATAACAATGGGACTAGTGCATTGCAGGCAAATGAGATACAGCTTGTGAGAATGTCCCTAAGGCATTCAGCTTCTTTCCATTCCAAAAGAATGGGAAACGTAGGAGTTTTTGAATTAGAAATTTCTGGATTCAAATTCTGTCTGTCCCTGGCTATCTGGGTGTCATTAGGGCAGCTGTTTAACTCTGTGTACTGCAAGCAAGTTGCTCACTGTTTGATGTTAGTTAGCCCAGAATACAAGCTATTCTCCTTACTGTTAATGCCAGAGGGACATTTTTAAGAGGCACTGTCTTCCATTTAGTGGTTTTTGTTTGCTTAAATTAAACATATCAATAGGACTAGACTGCATCTCCTGTCTGTATAATAATGTTGTTCGTTCTCCTGATTGGAAGGTTACCAGTGTGCCTTCTCGACTCAGCTTTCTCAACACAAAATGGTCCTTAGCGATAGCTGGACAGCATATAGCCTATTCTTTCCTGTGTTTCAGTGTGAATAGTTGACATGTTTCTCACTAAGTGGCAGGTGTCCCTGGCCGAGTGGCTGCAGTGGTCAGTAGCAGAAAACTTCAACTGGGTTAAATTTCCTCTGTACCCTTGAGATGTGATATTTCTTAGCTATTGTTTGATAACTACTAAACATGTAAAAGTTAAATTTATGTTTGTTTGTCTAATTTGAAACAAAAATGTATATAAGGAAATTTGAAAGAGATAGCATCACCCAGTCGATGGACAAGAGTCTGCATAAGCTCTGGGAGCTGGTGATGGACAGGGAAGCCTGGCGTGCTGCAGTCCATGGGGTCATAAAGAGTCAGACATGCCTGAGCGACTGAACTGAACTGCACTGAATAATAGAAAGCAACAAAGTAAACATATAAGTCCTTCCCTTGCGCCAGAAGTGAAGGCTCTGAGACGTGTACACCTCCATGGATAATTCTCCCAGATGGTGTTCCTTTCTCTCCCTGACCCTCCCTATTGCCTCCCTCCTCTCATATCATGCACGTTCAGTGCATTCTGCTGTCTCCCTTCACGGCATGCACATCTTCTTACACTATATAGCAAATTCCTTCCCAAGCCAATTCTCTTGTGAATGATTGTTTATTAATTAGTTAACTACGTGGCCCTGCGTATACTTAAAATATCCCTTTTAATGGCTAAAATCTATTTCTTTAAATAAAGGTAGCAGAAACGCTCCTATTATTGGACATCTAGCCTGTCCATGAAAACATTTTGTTTGGAATATCAACATTCAGTTCCTACGGTCAAATGTTGTTTCCCATCATCTTATTAACTGCAAATATTATACCTACTTTTATAGTGTTTATGTTTTCAAGGGGTCACTTTTAAATGTATAAAGTTTATTGCATGATTATTATTAGTCATATTTCTGAAAAAATAGAGGTATATAATTTCTTTCAGTATCTTTTGACTTTGATGAAACGTCTGTTGTTGTTTTAACATAATTTGCAGTCAATTCAGATGGTGGATGAATAAAACATTAGTAGTTTACAAGAAATACCTAAAAATCTATGACCCAAACGTTGTAAGTCACATGTCAGGTATACAACTGGGGATATTCAGTGCTGTGTTAAGAAATGGGAACTTTAAATCAACTGACTCCAGGCCAGACTTCTTATAAAAACACACCAATGTTTTTTAATCATTATAGATTTAACAGTCTGAAATGCACTTATGTTTGAATAGAAGATTGCTTGAGCAATGATCCTCAGAAAACTGGCCTTTACATTACCTGGGATTAATGGTCAGCTCCTCAGTTAACGTCCTGAGTTTTCTAGACCAAGGGAAAAACCATCTGTACTCTTACTCATCAGCCATTAACTGGAGTAATGATGGATTTGTGAAAGCATCATTGCTGCTCCGACAATAATTGGTACTTTTAAGAGTTGTCTTGCTTGTTTTATTTCCCTTGATTGTTTCCTTTAGGTGACTCATCAAGTGGCCGTTTGGAAGAACATCTTGTTTTTTAGCTCTGTAATTATCAAATGTCATTTATTAGCACATAAACATATAAACCCACACATTTAGATTCTTGAGTACAGAGAGAAAACCAGAAAGTATGTAAACTCTATACTGACTGGTTCTTTGTTTGTATGGATTCCAAAAAATATTTTCTGGGCCAGTATTAAATCCTAACAATAATGTGGGATTTTATGTCCAGCATATAGATGGTTGTGTAACTACTTTCAAATATGTTTGTGTGTGAGAGATGTTTTCTTGGGGAGCTAGATTGTAACACATAGCTTGAGAATAACCTGAATGCCTTAAATAGTTTCCTGTGTTTTGTTATTTTAAATCCAAAAGAGATAAGAAAGAAGTTGGTTTCTTATCTAGACTCTTCTCTAATCAATTCCTAAAACAAAGATTCATTAGTGTTGGAGACAATCTCTATTTTATTAATAGTCTCTTTCTGGGTTTAGCTTGAGCACAGTGCGTTTTTTCCTCTTATCTATTTCCTGCTCTCACCTATGTAAATTATTGCTTGTTTAGACTTTGGGAAAAAGAAGGGAAAAACTTATCAGTGCTCTCTTTAAAGTCACGGTTTAACTGTAGTTTTCCTTTTATTTTCCTCCTCAAATCTTCAACTTGGTGATGAAGTATGGTTCTTGAGCCAAATTTTAATCTGAAAATAATTATACTGCTTCAATATCCTGTAAGGGGCTTCCCTGGTGGCTCAACAGTAAAGAATCCGCCTGCAGTTCAGGAGCCACAGGAGACAGGGGTTCGATCTGTAGGTCAGGATGACCCCTTGGAGGAGGGCATGGCACCCACTGCAGTACTGCTGTCTGGAGAATCCCGTGGACAGAGGAGCCTGGTGGGCTACAGTCCGTGGGCTTGCGATGGGTCAGATGCCACTGGAAAGACGTGACACGAGTGGACACGATATCCTGTAACCTCTCTCCATTCTCCCAAAGAGGCCACTCGGCGGCTGTTATGAGGCAACTGGTTTAGTATTAGGTATTGTCACTGTGAACGAGACGAGTGACAACTACCGTTATTATTATTCTCCAATTTTTAGATAAACAAAAGTCAGAATTATTTTACTATTTGCTTTAGACTCAAGCCTGAGTCAGCTCAAAGTTTTGATATTTACTTGCTAGAAGAAATTGATCAAATTACTTGCCTAGAGCTCTATGTATTTGTCACCAAAGGATAACAGGTGCCTAATATATATAATCTCACAGGTTTCTATAGAGATGAAAAGAAATAATGTTGGAAAAGCATACATAATAATACCTAAGTGGTTGGTGTTAATACCCCAGATCACATATATTGTTAGTTTCTGGGAATGGAGTGCAAAGTTAAACTCATTCAATCAGACTTTCCTTGTAGTTCAGTAGGTAAAGACTGCCTGCAATGCAGAAGACCTGGGTTTGATTCCTAGGTCCAGAAGATCCCCTGGAGAAGGAAATGGCAAACCACTCCAGTATTCTTGCCTGGAGAATCCCATGGACAGAGGAGCCTGGCAAGTTACAGACTATGGGGTTCCAAGAGTTGGACATGACTGAGTAACTAAGCACAATCAGAGAACTCATTCATTCATCATGGAAGCTCTGTGAAGGAAAACAGTGTACCACGAGTATTCTGTGACATAACAAAATGCTTGTAGGCCTGGTGATTTAAATTCATGGGAATTTTCAATAACTGATGAAGTAAGTGTAATTATAATTAAACTATGAGAATAATTAACGTAAATTTGGTTACACGAATGATTGTTTTCTTCTATATTCTTCTGTTTCTTATGTAATTAACTTTTTTCTTTTAGATAATGAGATAATGTCTCCCAATTTCTTTGTTCCATTAATATGCCTAACAGTACTAGGATAGTAAATGCCATTATATAATCATAATAAAGTGCCTTTAAAGAGTTTCTCTGGCTTCTTGGTGGCTCAGATGTAAGGAATCTGCCTGCAGTGCGGGAGATCTGGGTTCGATCCCTGAGTTGCAAAGATCCCCTGGAGAAGGGAATGCCTACTCACTCGTGTTCTTGCCTGGGGAATTCCATGGACAGAGGAGCCTGGGAGGCCATAGTCCTTGGGGTCACAGAACTGAGAGACTAACATTTCAAACACTGGGCCACAAATACACTATATGAAGAGGGGAATCAACATAGACCTGAGACTGATCACCTTAGAAAGGCTTATTTGTGAAGTTGACCCTTATTTGGTGCCTAAACTTGGATTTGGGGAGAATAACCACCATTCTAAAAATTGAGAGTGGCTCACTGCAATTATCTGAACAAACAATGTGGTGTACCTGCTTTCTTAGTCAGGTCCAGTGAAAACCTGGGGCATCGAGGCTCTAGTGAGCCTCCCTGGAAAATGGTATTTCACATGAGTTGTCAGAATTCATTTCTAGAGGAATTAAGCTTATTCTGGAAGAGGACTGGAAGCCACTGGGAGAGGACTCTTGGAAGCTTGCCCCTCATTCTTTCTGGATTTGGCTGCATGTGCTTTTGACTTTGTTGATTTTGCTTTGTATCTTTTTACTGTAACAAATCATGAGTATAGCTATATGCTGAGTCCTGTTAGTCTTCTTAGCAAATCATTGAACCTGGCAGTGGTCTTAGCAACCCCTGTCACACCCTAGTTCGAGAATTGCCAAGCTTTCTATATCTGCTCACCCCCAGCATCCCTAGGCAGTACATTTTCCATGCAATGGCAAACCTTCAGAGCCTAAAAAGGAGGATAGGAGTAGACTGAGATTGGGTGGAGAGAGTGGGCTATTTGATAAAAATGTCAGAGAACATAAGTTGTGAGGTGGAGGGGATAACTGGAGACAGAAGAAAGGAACCAGTTGAAAAATAAGGCAAAGGAAGCCAGATTAATGTAACTTTAAATTCAAAAACCCTGTGTTTTACTTTGCTGCTCCTGTTTAGTCACTAACTCATGTCTGACTCCTTGAATCCCATGGACTATAGCCCACAAATCTCCTCTATCCGTAGATTTTCCCAGCCAAGAATACTGGAGTGGCTTGCCATTTATTTCTCCAGGGGATCGTGACAACCCAGGGATCGAATCCACAACTCTTTCTTGGCAGAATTCTTTACCATCATTCTAAGCCACCTGGGAAGCCCCTTGTTTTACTTTGTAAAGGCATAACTATTATAGTCTCAATGGGTTTGCTGTTAGAATTAGACACATCTATCTATCTTATGGGATTATGTATGGCTTGTTCCATCATCGCCTTCAGTTACTCTTACGAGTTCTTGACTAACACAAAGAAACACCAGTAATGGAGAAAAATTATCACTTAATAATAGAGACTGTGGCAAATAGGAGAACTGATGATTATTTCAAATGCTTTCCAATTACTAAGCAAGATACAAGAGAAGTAGAGTTCGGTGGAGTGGATGGCTCAATATTAGGATTTCATACCTGGTAAAGTCTCCTCTGTAAGAAGAGATATATCCTCAAAATATGTTGTTTCACAAAGAGCCTCCAAGAGACTTCCAATAAAAAGTCAAATATTCACATTCAGTTCAGATCTATTTAAAAATTAGAATACTAAAGAAAGGATTTTGGTATAAGTAGATCATATGGATGTTTTCAAAATATCTGGAGTATTTTGACATTATCCTGCTCACCTGCAACACTACAAATACACTGCTAAAATTTTAGTATGGTTATAGGTTCAGTTATTGTGCTCAGTTCAGTTCAGTTGCTCAATCGTGTTTGACTCTTTGTAACCCCATGGATTGCACCACACCTCCCTGTCTATCACCAACTCCCGAAGTTTACTCAACACATGCCTTTCCCTTTGGTGATGCCAACCAACCATCTCTTCCTCTGTTGTCCCCTTCTCCTCCCACCATCAATCTTTCCCAGCTTCAGGGTCTTTTCAAATGAGTCAGTTCTTCGCATCACGTGGCCTAAGTATTGGAGTTTCAGCTTCAGCATCAGTCCTTCCAATGAATATTCAGGACTGATTTCCTTTAGGATGTACTAGTTGGATCTCCTTGCAGTCGTTGAAGGAACTCTCCAGAGTCTTCTCCAACACCACAGTTCAAAAGCATCAATTCTTCGATCTTCAGCTTTCTTTATAGTACAACTCTCACATCCATACATGACTACCGGAAAAACCGTAGTTTGACTGGATAGATCTTTGTTGGCAAAGTAATGTCTCTGTCTTTTAATGTGCTGTCTAGGTTGATCATAGCTTTTCTTCCAAGTAGCAAGTGTCTTTTAATTTTTTTTATTTGCTGGCGATTTCAAATAACAGTGACTTAAAATATAGTCTATCTTTGACCTCACATAATATTGTAAGCCAGCTAGGGCTGAGCCCATGATGTCGGGAGCTCAGGTTCTTTCTGTCTTTTTCTGTCTTCCTTAGGGCATTGCCATCTACACATAATTGAAGATGGTCTATCACTTCACACACATTCTTGCCATCAGAAAAAAGAAGGATAAATCTCTTCAATTTGAGAACTTTGCCTAGAGGTTGCACATTGCATTTTTCTCACATCACTTTCTGTGATCTTAGACTCACGATCATACATATCCTAGCCTGCAAGAGAGGCTGGAGTATGCCTTTTTCTTTTATTTTGTATCCACTGGAAGCCCAGATATCCCACTAAAAATTGAGATTTTATTACTGTAAAGGAAAATAAGTGTTTTGGGGGACAACCAACATTTATTTATGCACTCTATCCCTTTAGACATCTAAACATTTGAGTTCACTATCTGACTCATTTACCATTCTAACACATTCGCCCTCTCTTCTAATAAGAAAAATCCCAAACTCTCATCTGGGATATCTGATCTTATAAGTCTTTCTTCATATTTATGAAAGTGATTTAGATCTTGTTGATTAGATCTGGGGAGAAGAAGCAAGACAAAGTTCCCACCGTCCATTCAGTGGCTGCGTGGATGTAGAGCGTTCATTTCCCAGATGCAGAGTGCAGGACACATAGATGTAGAGCATTCATTTCCCAGATGCAGAGTACAGGAGACAGAGCATAGATTTGGAGTACATATCAGTAGCTGCAGTTTACTGAATTGTGACAGCTTCCCTGGCCATGGTTGCCCTATGAGTGTGGAATCTTTCCAGTATAAGCTGCCTCCAACGATGGCAGCAATCGTGTGGTTTAGAAGCTAGCAGCTATCATGGGAACTTTTCAAGTTCACAAGCAGCATCCGATAATTAAAGATCCAGATTCTGTGTTCTGGCTTTAGGAGTAAATTCTTAAAACATAAATTGGTATATCTTCACTTTTCTGATGAGCCATTCAACATGCTGTAATAACTCATTTTTAAGTAAACTAGCTAGTGTGAACTGTGTTTTTGGCAACTGAATTCTTCTGACAACTTAGTAGATCCATCAAATAAATAAGTCACCTCACTTATTTGTTCATTAAGTGTGAACAAAATATGAAATACCCTCAAGCAACTTTTAGTCTAGTAGCCAAATAGCTAATGTTTACTGACAATCTTCCATGTGCCAGACATCTAAGAGTTTTCCATCGCTAGGATATTTAATGCTAATAACCACCTATGAATTAGGAATAAATATATCCTTATTCTGTGAATGGGAAAACTGAGTTTTTCAGATGTTAAGCAGATCCTATATGTATATATATATATGTATATATAAATTGTATCCAGTCCAGAAAGCGTTGACAATCAGATGATCTGTCTTAACAATTATAGCACTGCGAAAAAGTTTATTAAAATCATCCTTTTGTTAATGTTTAGTCACTAAGTCCTGTCCAACTCTTTGCAACCCCATGCACTACAGTATACCAGGCTTTGCTGTCCTTTACTGTCTCTCAAAGTTTGCTCAAATTCATGTCCTTCCTGGAGGAGGGAATGGAAAACCACTCCAGTATTCTTGCCATGAGAACACCACGAACATGAACAGTATAAAATCATCACTACACATGTATTAAATTAGTTGCAATTTTGATATGAATGATAAAGGAGAGGTACATTATATCAGGATGATGTAGAAAAAGTTGAAAGATGGATCAGAACCATTGGGCATATTAATGGTGCTGTAGTAGGTTCTTTAGGGGATGGTAATCTTTGAATTACATTTGCATATTTAGAGAATCACTCTGACTGCTGAGTAGAAAATGGTTCAAAGTGAGAATATGTACAGATGTTCAGAGATAATTCAGCTGGATATTGCACAAGTAAAACTGGTAAAGTTTGGGTGTTAGCTATGACTATGGGAGTGGAGCAGAATGCAAAAATGTGACTTGTATTTGGGAGATAGAATGAAGAAACTGTGAAAACTGATGTAATAATGGAAACGAGAGGAGAAAGCTAGTGCAGGGTGAGGTCCAGATTTCTAATTTGAAAAAGTAATTAGATGTTGGTGCCAGTCATTCTATATTCATGGACTATGGTTGCAACCTTTGAATATCGCAATGACAGAGTAACAGTAAACAAGTAGAAATGTACTATGAATTTGGTCACCAATGCCCTGCCCTAAAATTTGCATGTTACATTTTTCTGAACAAACAGTGCTAGTGAGTCCACAATATCAATCAAAAAAGACCGATTTCTATTTCCCTAGAGCCTTATTAATCTTGTTTGGCTTTATTTCATACATCACCAGGGATCAAAATTTAGGAGTAATTTTTTTTTTCCTTCTTTTAACATTTAACACCTCATAAATTTACTCCTTTGTGGAAGAGGGAGAGGCTAGGATTCAGGATAGCAGCTTTTAACTGCTTTGAACTACATTCTTTTTGTCTTCAAAACAGATTCTGAGGCCACAGATAGTCAACAGTCCTGCCAAAAAGCATAAAGAAATTTTAATTTTAATTTTTAATTTTTCTTTCAGTTACAGTATATAATTACTCTCATTGTCAAAGTAAATATTTCAAATTACTAAGAAACCACTTAAAATAAAGCTGGCTTTTTATCATTTAAATTGAGGCAACACTATGTAAAAGGTGGCCTTTGATTTTTAAGAATTTAAGTTCTGAAACTTTATACAGTAATGCTTTACCATATTTTTTCACCAAATAGTCTCACAACTATTTAAAAGTGTTTGTTAACTGGACAAACTTTCTTTTTAGATATTAACATCTTAATTTTACTGTTTGGTTATCAGTAACACAGTAGTCCTTGATGGAATGTTAATGAACACAATGATATTTTATTACACTATAGTAATATAATTTCAACCAAAGAAAATGACTTTAATATTTTATTTAATGAATGCAGACTTACCATGGGTCTTTTGTCCTTTAAAATATTGAAAACCAGGTATAGTACTCAATGTGCATATATGTCATTTGACATATTGAAAATACGGTTGAAATACTATTTTCGTTATTTAAGGGGAATTTGGAGTTTCATATACAAAGATTCAGAAACTATTGATTTGGAGGAAAAGGGTCCTCTAGTTTAAAATGCAGAGAAAAAAAAAATGGGTAGAAGATTTGCATTTTGTTTAGTGTGTCTTAAAAATGTGTTCTAAAGGAAAGAATTCCCTTCCTTCAAGTGTGGGTTCATGCCAAGCTGCTTCGGTTGTCTGACTCTTTGCAACCCTATGGAATAAGGCCCTCCATGCTCCTCTGTCTATGGGGATTTTCCATGCTGGAGTGGACTGCCATACCCTCCTCCAGGGCATCTTTCCCACCCAGGGACCCAACCTCTCCTATCTCCGGCTTTGGCAGGCAGGCTATTTACCACCAGCACCAAGTTCCTTCAAGGTGATTTGAAAATAATGCAACAGGAACTCAGATTTGCATTACAATTGCCATTGTCTAAATAGTCCTCTTCTAGTGTTTACCTGCTCACTTCCATGTCTGTTACCAGTGAGGTACTAAGTATAAGGAACAAAGCTTTAGTTACGTGCTCACACACTCATGTTTTGCTAATCACTGTTGAGTTCAACAGGGAGATAATCCTTGCTCTCCTGCAAACATTTCCAAATATTCAGAGCCTCAGTCACTTCCAATTGCTTGAAAATAAAGGAACGGCTATGAACAATACGCACACTCTTTATTAGGCAGACTGGTGAACACATTGCTTTGCTTGATCCTCCTAACAACACTGTGGTTAGCAAAATTGTTATCCCCATTTGATAAATAGTTTCAAGATGTTAAGTTAATTTCCCAGATATATACAGTTAGTAAGAGGTAGAGCCAGAATTCGAAGCTAGATCTGTCAGACTCTGAACTGGAGACTTTTATTTCTTTTTATTTTATCAGTTTTTTTCAGTTCTGTTTAATCACTCAGTTGTGTCTGACTCTTTGGGACCCCATGGACTGCAGCACACCAGGCCTCCTTGTCCATTACCAACTCTTAGAGCTTGCTCAAAGCTATGTTCATCGAGTCAGTGATGCCATCCAACTATCTCATCCTCTGTCATCCTCTTCTCTTCCTGTCTTCAGTCTTCCCTAGCAGCAGGGTCTTTTCCAATGAGTTGGTTCTTCGCATCACGTGGCTGGAGTATTGGAGTTTCAGCTTCAGCATCAGTCTTTCCAATGAACATTCAGGACTGATTTCCTTTAGTATTCACTGATTTGATCTCCTTGCTGTCCAAGGGACTCTCAAGAGTCTTCTCCAACACCACAATTAAAAAAAATCAATTATTCAGCACTCAGCTTTCTTTATGACCCAATTCTCACATCCATACTGACTAGTGGAAAAGCCATAGCTTTGACTAGGCAGACCTTTTTTGGTAAAGAAATGTCTTTCCTTTTTAATATGCTTCTAGGTTTGTCATAGCTTTTCTTCCAAGGAGCATGCGTTTTTTAATTTCATGGCTGTAGTCACCATCTGCAATGATTTTGGAGCCCCCGAAAAATAAAGTCTATCATTGTTTCCATTGTTTCCCTGTCTATTTGCCATGAAGTGATGGGACCAGATGTCATGATCTTCTTTTTTCAAATGTTGAGTTTCAGGTCAGCTTTTTCACTCTCCTCTTTCAATTTCATCAAGAGGCTCTTTAGTTCCTCTTTGCTTTCTGCCATAAGGGTGGTATCATCTGCATATCTGAGATTATTGATATTTCTCCTGGCAATCTTGCTTCCAGCTTGTGCTTCGTCCAGCCAGGCATTTGGCATGATGTACTCTGCATATAAGTTAAATAAGCAAGGTGATGTTCTACAGCCTTGACGTACTCCTTTTCCCAATTTGGACCCAGTCTATTGTTCAATGTCAGGTTCCTACTGTGACTTCTCATCCTGCATACAGACTTCTTAGGAGGCTGTAAAGGTGGTCTGGTATTCTCATCTCTTGAAGAATTTTCCACATTTTGTTGCAATCCACACAGTCAAAGACTTTATTGTAGTCAATGAATCAAGAAGTAGATGTTTTTTTCTGAAATTGTCTTGCTTTTTCTATGGTCCAACGGATATTGGCAATTTGATCTCTGGTTCCTCTGTCTTTTCTAAATCCAGCTTGAACATCTGGAAGTTCTCAGTTCACATACTGTTGAACTCTAGCTTGGAGAATTTTGAGTATTACTTTGCTAGTGTGTAAGATGAGTACAATTGTACAGTAGTTTGAACATTCTTTGGCATTGCTTTTCTTTGGGATTAGAGTGAAAACTGACCTTTTCCTGTCCAGTGATCACTGCTGAGTTTTCCAAATTTGCTGGCATATTGAATGCAGCACATTAACAGCATCATCTTAGAGGATTTGAAATAGCTCAGCTGGAATTTCATCACCTCCACTAGCTTTGTTTGTAGTGATTCTTCCTAATGCCCACTTGACTTCACACTCCAGGATGTCTGGCTCTCGGTGACTAATCACACCATCATGATTATCTGGGTCAGTAGATCTCTTTTGTATAGTTCTGTATATTCCTGCCACCTCTTAATATCCTCTGCTTCTGTTAGGTTCATACCATTTCTGTCCTTTATCGAGCCCATCTTTGCATGAAATGTTCCCTTTATATCTCTCATTTTCTTGGAGAGATCTCTAGTCTTTCCCATTCTATTGTTTTCCTGTATTTCTTTGCATGGATGACATAAGAAGATTTTCTTACCTCTTCTTGCTATTCTTTGGAACTCTTCATTCAGATGTTTCCTTTTCTCCTTTGCATTTTGCCTCTCTTCTTTTATTAACCATTTGTAAGGTCTCCTCAGACAACCATTTTGCCTTTTGCGTTTCTTCTTCTTGGGGATAGTTTTAAACACCACCTCCCAATGTTACAAACCTCCATCCATTGTTCTTCAGGCACTCTATCTATCAAGTCTAATCTCTTGAATCTGTTTGTCACTTCCACTGTATAGTTGCAAGGGATTTGATTTAAGTAATATCTGAATGGATGTGAGAGTTGGACTGTGAAGAAAGTTGAGTGCCGAAGAATTGATGTTTTTGAGCTGTGGTGCTGGAGAAGACTCTTGAGAATCCCTTGGACTGCAAGGAGATCCAACCAGTCCTAAAGGAGACCAGTCCTGGGTATTCATTGGAAGGACTGACGCTGAGGCTGAAACTCCAATACTTTGGCCACTTCATGCGAAGAGTTGACTCATTGGAAAAGACCTGATGCTGGGAGTGATTGGGAGCAGGCAGAGAAGAGGATCACATAGGATGAGATGGTTAGATGGCATCACCGACTCGATGCACATGAGTTCAGGTGAACTCCAGGAGTTGGTGATGGACAGGGAGGCCTGGCGTGCTGTGATTCATGGAGTTGCAAAGAGTTGGACACAACTGAGCAACTGAACTGAACTGGTGTAGTGATTTTCCCTACTTGCTTCAATTTAAGTCTGAATTTGGCAATAAAGAGTTCATGATATGAGCTGCAGTCAGCTCCTGGTCTTGTTTTTGCTGAATATATAGAGCTTCTTCATCCTTGGCTGCAAGAGCATAATCAGTCTTTTTTTTTTTTAATCTATATGCTGATAACATTTTTTAATGCTAGAGATTTCAATAGTCTCTGTACCTCTAGTGAAAGAAATATGAACTTACATTGATTGAGTTATATGGCTTATTTAACTTATATGCAGAGTACATCATGAGAAACTCTGGACTGGAAGAAACACAAGCTGGAATCAAGATTGCCAGGAGAAATATCAATAACCTCAGATATGCAAATGACACCACCCTTATGGCAGAAAGTGAAGAGGAACTAAAAATCCTTTTGATGAAAGTAAAAGAGGAGAGTGAAAAAGTTGGCTTAAAGCTCAACATTCAGAAAACTAAGATCATGGCACCTGGTCCCATCACTTCATGGGAAATAGATGGGGAAACAGTGGAAACAGTGTCAGATTTTATTTTGGGGGATCAAAAATCACTGCAGATGGTGACTGCAGTCATGAAATTAAAAGACGCTTACTCCTTGGAAGAAAAGTTATGACCAAGCTAGGTAGCATATTGAAAAGCAGAGCCATTACTTTGCCAAAAGGTCCATCTAGCCAAGGCTACAGTTTTTCCAGTGGTCAAGTATAGATGTGAGAGTTGGACTATGAAGAAAGCTGAGCGCCAAAGAATTGATACTTTAGAACTGTGGTGTTGGAGAAGACTCTTGAGAGTCCCTTGGACTTCAAAGAGATCCAACCAGTCCATTCTAAAGGAGATCAGCCTTGGATGTTCCTTGGAAGGAATGATGCTAAAGCTGAAACTCCAATACTTTGGCCACCTCATGCGAAGAGTTGATTCACTGGAAAAGACTGATGCTGGGAGGGATTGAGGGCAGGAGGGACGACAGAGGATGAGCTGGCCGGATGGCATCACTGACTCAATGGACGTGAGTTTGAGTGAACTCTGGGAGTTGGTGATGGACAGGGAGGCCTGGTGTGCTGCAATTCATGGGGTTGCAAATTGTCAGACATGACTGAGCGACTGAACTGAACTGAACTGATGGCTTATTAGTCATTTTGTTTAAACTTTTTAATTTTACTTTGGAGTATAGCTAATTAACACTGTTTTGATATTTTTAGGTGGACAGCAAAGGGACTCAGAGACACATATACATGTATCCATTCTCTCCCAAAGTTTTCTCCCACCCAGGCTACCAGGTATTATTGAGCAGAGTTCCCTGTGCTATATAGTAGGTCCTTGTTGGTTATCAATTTGAAGTATTGCAGTGTGTGCATGTCTGTCCCAAACTCCCTAACTATCCCTTCCCCATATGTTTCCATACTGATGACCATATGCTCCATCTTTAAGCCTGTGGGTCTGTTTCTTTTTTGTAAATAAGTTCATTAGTAGCATTTTTTTTTGTTTAGATTCCATACATAAGGGATGTCATATGATATCTATCCTCTGTCTGACTTATTTTACTTAGTATAAGTCTCTCTAAGTCCATCCATTTTGCTACAAATGGCATTATTTCATTCTTTTTAACGGCTGAATGATATTTGGTTGTACATATGTACCAGTTTCTTTATTCATTCTGTCAGTGGACATTTAGGTTGCTGTCATGTCTTGTCTGTTGTAAAAAGTGCTGCAGTGAACATTGGGTCGTGTATATTCTTTTGGACCACGTTTTTTTCTGAATTGGTCATTTTCAGTGGCCCTGGGAAAAGTTTTAACTATTACCCTATAGATCTTTTGAGGGGAAAGCTTTTAAATACTCTGAAACCCTGATACTTTATAGTTACCTTTTTTATTACCTGGACCATCACACTTACCTCCAGCAGTCGAGAGCTGTAAGATAAGTTGACATGTTTCAAGGCTCTTGGATTTTCACATGGGTTTCTTCCAAAAAGTGAATTTCAGGTCATCCTGCTTCACTGAACACCAGAACTGTTATTAATTTATTTGTTAGAATATAGACTCTGAATAGTGAGATCCTGAATTAAAGAACAAAAATGTGTGTGTTTGTATAAGTAGATATGTGTCAATATGTGATTAGGACATCTTCATTCTCAGTGGCTCCATAAAGTAATTATTTTTTTCAGGTGTCATTGAGAAATGATGATTCAATGCTCCTCAACTGGTTTCACTGAAACTCATCTCAGAAGCTCATAGTTCCTAAAACAATCTATTCACAGTGACTATTAGAAAATACAAATTATTTACAACCTTGCATTCATTTGTGTTTAAGAGCATTATGATGAGCTTTTCTCTAATTTTCTGTGTTTAATACATATTTCAGGAGACAAACTATCTTTGAAGTATTTGCTCTGTGTTCAAGTACTGATATTTTGGTGGTTTTGTTGTGTGTCTATTGAAAGCTAGTATTATTATTATCTTAATTAAAATTATCTTAATTAAAATTGGACTTCCCTGGTGCCTTAGACAATAAAAGCATCTGCCTACAATGTGGGAGACCTGGGTTCAATCCCTGGGTCAGGAAGATCCCCCTGGAGAAGGAAATGGCAACCCACAGCAGTGCTCTTGCCTAGAAAATCCCATGGATGGATGGATGAGCCTGGTAGGCTACAGTCCATGGGGTCCCAAGGAGTCAGACACGACTGAGAGACTTCACTTTCACTTTTCACTAAATAAAATTACTCAGACCAGATCCTCATTGCAATTTAATTACCAAAGAGAAAATACTAACTGTAATGACTCTTGGATTTTCTGGAAGGTGACTTCACCCTACTCTGTTTCTGTACCCATAAATTCTGCATCAAGTACATTTTAAGGACAAAAGAGCATGGAATTAGAGATATATGAAATGGTCTTTAAATATTGTCTAGGCAAAATAAATACAAATATAAAAGTGGTTCTTCAGGGCAACACAACCTGTTACTGGCCAACTTGGGCATAGACTTCCACTCCATAATCAAGTGTGGCAAAAATTCCTACTAAATAAATGGTTCTCCGTGTTTTGTGAACCCTGAGAGCTAAAGTTACAACAAAAGTTTTAAGGCTCATCTACTGACAAATATTATGTATTTGGACAAACTAAATAATGTCCTATATAAAAATATATTTCTGCTTTGTACATGCTCATAGAACATGTTATTTTTTAAATTTTGGAGGTTATGCAATTCATATATTTTATTATTTAAGGAGATTTAAAATGTACCATTTTTTATACAACTAGAAAAAGAAAATGTTTATAATTGTACTGCTTCATTGATTGAAAGCTGCTTATTAATTCTACTAAAATGTGAAAAGTAATGTAGATTTAAACCAAAGTTTAGCAACACCATTTTGTCAGTATTATTTTTTAATTTTTTTTTGTACTGTGGATACACTACATGTTGTGATATCCTATAGTCTTTCTTGTGCACCAAAGACTTGGAAATACTGGGTGACTTCATACTACACTGAGGGGCAGAGCCTGCCTACTTGATTGTGATAAGCTGTTCAGAAGGCCACATGGTGAAGATGATCTGATCAGGACATATAACTTTCTTAGAAAAATGTATGGCACACAGAAAACAACAATCAGTAAAATTCTCCATATTAAAACCACCACCATTACCACAGCGGCATTACAACTTCAGGGGGGTACATATCTTAAAAAAGGCAAACAAACACACAACAACAAAAGCTGTAGATTCTCTATTTTTTCCAAAAGCCCCAACATGATTGACTTGGGCAGCCACGTGAGAGCCCAGGATAAAGATAGAGTGATGTTTACTTTTTTTTCTGCTCCAAATACTTATTGATATTCAAGAAGAATTTAAGACTGAATCTGTCATTCTTGTTCTTGAGCGTTGAGTAGATACCTTGATTTACTTCTAGATATATGGAAATAGCCAACTCTTGAACTAGCAGCTGGAAAATTAAGGCAGAAGTATCTCTGTATGTCTTGTGATCTCAAGTCTGGAAAATTATACATGCAAATAAAATGTCCGAATTGACCTTGGGTAATATTGGGACTTCATCTTCTAGCTACAGTTCAAAGTTTGCTAAGCATTTTGACATGGAATGCTAAGTATCCTTTTTAAAAATTAGGTTTTAATCACTTAAATTAGGATTAAAATAGAGGATATGTCTGCTTTCATTTTTAAACTAGAATTAGAGTGTGTAGCATTTAGATGGAAGAAGGTTTGAAGTATCAACAGTGACGTTTAAGGATTTATATTTACCAGATAATGTGTTTAGCAGTAATACATAGTATCTTTAATTTTCACAACTTTAAGAAACAAAAACAATTTATATTTCCAAAATATAGCCAAGGATACAGGCTCAAAGAGATTAAGTACTTTGCCAAATATCATACAACTAGTAACAGAAATAACTGCTGTTGTGTTTAAAATCAGGTGTCTTTGAGTCTGGTGTTATTTTTCTTAATCACTATGTCAGAGAGCGTGCATTTGTAATTCATATTTTAGAAGCAGGGTTAATTCTCTCATTGCTGTTCTATTGCTGTTTATTTTTTGAAAGATCCCTTGATAGTGTTCTTTCCTTGGCAACTCACGGATTCCCTACAGGCAGTAACTCACATCAAACCCTGTGTTTTCCTTTGGAAAATGTTATCCAACAAATATCAATTAATATGTGAGATACTGCATTGCATACTCAAGATACTGCATTGCATACTTCTGCACAAGGAAGATGTGAGCACACAACTCAGGAATTTACAATTTTGCAAACTTCAAAAACATGTGAGAATAAAGAGCCTTGCAAACTTAGATATCCTTTATAGAGTCACCCAGTGAAAGTACACGTTCCATTCTCTCACACTTTCTGCTGGCATACATCGCACCATTGCAAAGTTGGATGGTTCATAATCTTTCTTGCCATCTTGTCGCAACATGTAAGTAGGAAGAATATGCCTGTTATCTCTGTTTCAATTTGGGCTGTCCAAATTTTGGTTTGCTAAGGGTCTTCCCAGCTGGTGCAGGGGTAAAGAATCCTCCTGCCAATGCAGGAGACCCAGGGGACACAGATTAGATCCCTGGGTCTGGACGATCCCTTGGAGTAGGAAATGGCAACCCACTTCAGTATTGCCTGGAAAATGCCAAGGACAGAGGAGCCTGGCACGCTACAGTCCCTGGGGTTGCAAAGAATCAGACAGGGCTGAGCACTGTGCACACTCAAGGGCCCAATGCATTGGATACGGGGTGGTGTTAGCATTTCTTGTGAAGGAGGATATCATACATAATAATGATACCAAAAGTGTCCTGGAATAAATCAGAAATTGATTGGAAAGTGTGTGCCTTCTTCCATAGCTGTATTATTTACAGTGACTCTGCGGGTATAGGAGGATTCCCCAGTGCCATTGAGTTTTTGAAAAGCACATTTTCTGGGCAGGCTGATGCATATGGGTAGGTTGAGGAAGTGAGTCCGTGTTCTGTGCTGCGTTTTCAATCATAGTGTAATTTTAAACTTAATTTTTGATTAAAAAAAAAAGAGCTGCAAATCACAATCCCCTCAAATAAATAACGGCCTGCTTACCGGACAGTGGATGAGTGAATTGCATTTGGCAATTTCTGTAATCTACTTGCAATTATGAACTGAGTGATAAAGTGACTAATAGAATCAGATTAAACACAGTCTATGGATTAACTAGAGTTTCTTTGTCAGATTTTGTCAGATCTTCAAGATTTTCTTCGTGGGCTGCTAAATAGCTATTGTGTTTGAAATTTGCTAAGAAATTTCTTTCTTTATATCTTGTACAGTCTGCTGGGGGAAAAAAAAATAGTGCCCTAACATCATCAGTAGTCCAGCGTGACTTTTCTCTAGTGCTTTGCTGCTTTAGAGTGCTCTAAGATGTGAAGTGTGGACCTTTCATATTCTACAGGAAAAATATATAATTTAGCAGCCAAACCACTCATTGGTATAAAGGGATTTTATGTTTTGTTTGAACATGTTATCACTATAATAAGCATATAACCTAGCTATTTTTTGAGACCTCTGGTTCAAGGAGAAGGATTAATGGGAAAAGGGGTGGAGGAATTCAACAATAGGTCAAAGGAGAAGGGGAAAAGGAAAGGAAGCCAGATTAGAGAATAAAAAGCAGAGAAAAAGTGGCACTAAGAATGAGCAGGGAAGGCATCTGCTAAAGCACAGACTTCAGAGGAGACTCACCTGCTAAGGCCTGCTGACTGCCTCACTTGTTGGTTATGTGACCTTGGACAAAGTATTTCACTGTATTTCTTTTACTAAAAAAATGGTAGTGACTATTCTATCTGTTTCCCATGTTATTGTGAAAACTCAGTGGTGTTTTATGTAACACACTTAGCCGAATGCCTGCCACACAGTTACTGTTAATAAGCAGGAACTCTCTGTAAGATTTAATTTTCTCTAGGATAAAAAGGGGAGGGGGCATAGGAGTTGCAAAGAGAGCTGGGGGTGGTAGATTGCAGACATTGCTGTTTCTACTGTCGTTCGGGATCAATCACACCAAATGTAGCTCACCCCTGAGCCCGTCTCTAGTGCTAATGTGGTTCCAGCTCCCTATTTAGAAGCCAAGCACATGGTCTGACCCACCAGTCCACATCCGTATGCACGCGCCTCTGAGATAAGTCTCCATCGGAGCTGATTCCACGTGTGCATTTATCTGAGTTCATGCAGTCCTGTGGGGTTTCATTCTTCATGGGCTTCCAGGGAGCTGATTTCAGGTCCACTTGATTTCAGGCGCACACATCAATCAGAGCCTAATCAAGCTCAAAGCCAGCAGCTCTCAGGGCGTGAGAGAAGCAACCACTGAGACCAGTTCAATAAAGGTGGCCCTTGGGTTCAGAAGGCCTCATACGAGTGCCTTTTAAATTCAACAAGCACTGATGAAGCGGCTGCCCATAGGGGGACCCTTACTGTACAGTATAAATACATCCATCCCAGAGCAGCCATAAATAACACTCTGGTTTTCATGCATAATTGACACTGAGTGGTAGCTAGTAGCTTGGCTGAATTATAATGACACATTCTCAGGCTACTTTTCCGTGCCTTAGTTTCAGAAGAAAAGAATGTACAACTATGATCCTGTATCCCATGGTGCGTGCATGTGTGTGTGTATGAGTGACAAATTGTCAATTTTGTTTATTGGTCTATTTTCTTCTTCATAGGACTATTAAATGCAGCTTTATTTCTAAGCAAAACACTGGGAACACAGTGGTGTTTTAAGCTGAAGTTTCCCTGTAATAGGTGGATGATAAGGTGAACCAAGGGCTTCCCACATGGCTCAGCAGTAAAGAATCTCTCTGCAAAGCAGGAGCTGTGTGAGTTCGATCCCTGGGTGGGAAAGATCCTCTGAGGAGAATGTGGCAACCCACGCCAGTATTCTTGCCTAGAATATTCTGGAGATTTCCAGGGAAGTCTCATGGACAGAGGAGCCCCATGGGTTACAGTCCATAGGGTTGCAAAGAGTCAGACGCAACTAGAGTGTCTTAGCAGCAGAAGGTGACCCAAAACCAAGGTTGTTCTCTTGATCCTGTGGGACCTGGTGAAAGAGAGGGCCAGAAGCATATCAGGCAGAAATGACTCGTCTCAAATAGATATGCCTTTTGAAGGCAACAAGTAATCCTGATGCTTGATGTGCTGATATGAGGTCAAGACTGCTAGGTGAGGATTATCTGCTGCATCCACCTGGGATCTTTCCATTCAGTGCTGCCTTGTCAATGTAAAATGAAATCAACAATCTCTCGTCTTTGATATTTCCTTGGAAAGGTCCATTAACTGCATTAAAATAACACTATTTTAAATGCAGTCGGCTTCATATGAAATTCCTCTCATGCATACCATTCAAGGTCACTTGGTTGCTTTTTGAGACACAAATATTTGAATTAATGATACATTGGCTATCTAATTAAGGTTTCTCATTTAGAAACCTTGATTGATAGAATAACTCAGACGAATGTTTCTCTTTTTATTACTCTCCATATAAGCTCAGGGTCTGACAATTTGGCCGTTGTTTTCATTTTAGGAGACAATTGCAGCCTTCAGAAAATGCAACTGTGTCCAAAGGAACTAGAAGAGGACTCCATTATTGCCTTTAAACATTGTGAATAATCTGTTGTTAAGATGAAACAATGCAGGGCTGCAGAAGGTATCAGATTTATGCCCAGATAGGCAACTGAAATGTAAGCTTTAGGGAGATTTGACCATGCAAAAACCAAGCAAACAAAAAGGTGAAGCAAAAGAGCAGGAATGCCTGTTAAGATGTAAGTACCTCTCACCAACCGCAGAATCTCTTCTCAGATTTAAAGCTCAAATAAGAGCAGAGAATGAGCTGTTTCTGTTTTAGCCTTCCTTGGAAGTGGTGCTCATTTCCTAGAAATGTTCAGAGCAGGGTGTTGTGAAGAACTATGATGTTTGGGTTGACCTTCCTTTCCTCCAATTGTGTAGCCTTGCACTCATCACTTACTCAGTGGCTTCCTTAATTTCTCCACCCAGAAAGAAAGGAGGAAAAATAGCTGGAATATGTCCCTTAGAAAACACCCTGGAGATGCTGTTTATAAATGCTTCAGAGTAGCATTTACAGATGTGAGTTCACCCTCAAAATTAACTTCCAGACTCTTTTGGGGCATGGGGTTAACAACACTGACAGTTATAGTCACCAGCTCTGGTAGAATTTGCCGTGACTCCCCTTATGAGTCCCATTAAATGATGATGGTAACGATGATCTGGTTAAGGCAATGGGCACAAACCCCATCCTATTTGTTGGTGGTGGGAAGAGAGTGACCTACTCAATATTTCTATAGCTTTGATTTGTTGTTCAGTTGTTAAGTCCTGTCAAACTCTTTGATACCCCATGGCCTGTAGCGTGGCGGGCTCCTCTCTCCTTCACTGTCTCCCAGAGTCTGCTCAAATGCATGTCCATGGAGTTGGTGATGCTGTCTAACCATCCCATCCTCTGACACCCCCTTCTCCTTTTGGCTTCAATCTTTCCCAGTATTAGGGTCCTTTCCAATGACTCATAGCATCAGGTGGCCAAAGTATTATAGTTTCAGTTTCAACATCAGTCCTACTAATGAATATTTAGCATTAATTTCCTTTAGGATCGACTGGTTTGATCTCCTTGCTGCCCAAGGGATTCTAGAGTCTTCTCCAGCACTGCAATTTGAAAGCTTTGAGTAGAGGTGGGAAATTGCATTTTCCTCATCTCCTAGGTCTGAGCTCTCCCACTGTAGCTGTTTGGTTTAAGAACTCACTAATAGAGGCTTGGTGTTTCATTTTCCTGAACTTACGGACCCAGATTTTGCAACATACCATTTTGCTTTAGTATGTCACATAAGCCACACATATAAGGCACATAGGTATGTTTGTCAGTTTTTTATTTGTTTATTCATTCGTTCAGTTTAGCAGACAGTCCTGAAGGTTTTTTAAACTACTTTGAGAAAACATTTTAGCAACACCAATTAAAGTAATTATAAAACATGACTGTTTCTTTGAGTCGTTGCATGTTATTTCTCCCCAAACTTTGGACTTTGGTGTTCATGTTGTTGCTGTTAGGGGTAGTTAAAGTCAATGAGAATGAGAGAAAATGAGTAGTTTGTCGTAAAGGTTTAAGAATGGCTGGCTGTTATTATTATCTAGAAACTTGCATGTATTATTTATTCACATTCTGGTAAACTTTTATATACTTTCTTATTGGAAACTGATGTTGTTGAAAATCTATTGACATGTATGAGCTCCTTTGGCCATTGTTAGTCTCAGCTTCACTGCTAGAATTGATACTCTCAAGGAAGAAATTCTTTTCTTTTCTAAAGGAGAACAGCCTGGAGCGAAATAACTAAACACCTCCTGCAAACTGGGTACCCCAAGGCTTCAGTGAAGCCTTCATCTGTGGCGGTGGGGGAAGACTCCAGTACGGAATCCCTCAGCACAATTGTCCACCGAGGCCAGAATTGAATTTCTAGGACTATCAAAACCCATTTCAGAAATTGGCTCCCATTGTCTTTTTGTTTGTTGGTTTAATTTGTGCCTGAAATAAGCTTAACCTGCTAGGGAGTGAGCTTGAAAGTCTGCTCCTTCTTAATGAAGGCCATTGCTGACAGACAAGCAGAGAGTTGGTTGTTGAACTGCAGAGTTTTCAAGGACTTTCTATGAACTCCAGCTGTAATTCCAAACGGGTATTTCACTAAGTCAGAGAGAACTTAAAATGGCCTATCCCCCTGTTCTTTCTGGCAATTTGCTATAAGTGTTGATTATTTTGTCAAGCCTTTCAAGTTCAACACTCTGCCCATAATATCTGCAGCCTCTGATGGACTGTGGTTAGGTCAGTCAGTGTTGGAAATGAAATGTCTTGTTTACTTAAGAAAAGAGTTGAAAGTGAAACAGGATTTGCTCTGCTTTGCAGAAGACTGAGTAAATGCTAAGGAGAGGTAATTGGGAGTCTTTATTTTAATATGAAAAATCCAGCACAGACAATCCCTACATGTCCAGAATGGCAAGGTAAATGATTTTATTACAGAATAAAGAGCATAGTTAAAAGGAAACAATGTCTATATTTTGTTGGGGAGCTTTAAGAAGAGTCACATATAAATTGTAAATCTATCATCATTTATGCCTATGTGGCTCATAAATATATTGAATCATAAGCTTACTTATTTGTACTCTAAAATCTTTAATTTTGTGAAGTTTCTTTTAAAAATATAAGTAGATATTTTTAAGAAATTGGACCAAGGATGGGGAAAATCCTGGCAATTTGTTATCAATGTTTAGAACAGCTAAATGTTCCCTGGTATCTCAGGTGGTAAAGAATCTGCCTGTAATGAGGGAGACCTGGGTTCAATCCCCGGATTGGAAAGATTCCCTGGAGAAGGGACTGGGAACCCACTCCAGTATTATTGCCTGGAGAATTCCATGGACAGAAGAGACTGGTGAGCTACAGTTCCATGGGGTCACAAAGATTTGGACACAAGCCCCTAACGCATAAACACACACACAGGGCAGCTAATCTGAAATAGTCTAGTGATATTTTAAATAAACAGAATGGGCCATGTAATCTCAACAATCCTGCAAAGGAGGCATTGTTTTCCAATTCTGCACTAGAGAAACTACACCTTTCTTATTTATTCAGTAAAGGGTGCAGGCTTGTTGAGATCATGTACCGGGTCCATTCTGTGACACACAGTACAGATGCCGCTTGCCCAGGATTAATTCCCTTCCTTTGACTCTTATATTTGGAATTATATTCTGCTTTAGACTATCCTTGTGGGTTGTACATTAGTTTTCGGGTGGTGGTGGTGTGGGGGTGTCATATTACCAAAAACTCGTGGATTAAAATAACAAATTTATTATCTCATAGCTGTAAAGTCTCGATGTCTAAAATCGAGGTGTCAGTCGGTTCCTTTTCTCTTGCTGAAGGCTCTAGGGGAGGTTCTAGCCTTGCTTTTTTCCCCCAGTTTTTTTTTTTTAAGATTCACTTATTTATCGGCTAGTCTGGGTCTGCATCGCAGTGTCCAGGCTTCTCTTCGCTGTGTGTGGGCTTGCTCTAGCGAGAGCTCCATCGCAGCAGCTTCTCCTGCAGAGCTCCAGCTCCGGTAGCTGTGGCGCATGGGCCGAGCTGCCCTGCAGCCTGTGGAATCCTACCTCCCCGGCCAGAGACCAAGCCTGTGTTCCTCCATTGGCGGGGAGAATCTCAGCCACTGGACCACCAGGGAAGTCCCACCTTTTTCCAGCTCTGGAGGCTGCCAGCAATGCCTGGAGTGAGCTCGCGGCTGAGAGCAGCAGGACTCTGTTCACAGGCCTGTCTTCCCGGATGGTGTCTGTGTGCCTCTGTCTTCTCTTCTTCTAAGAGCACCAGTCTTTGGACTATGGCTCACTCAAGTCCAGGATGGCCTCATCTTAACTAGGTGCAAAGGCCGTATTTTTAAACCATGCCCCGTCTTGAGGTTCTGGTGCGTATGGACTTTTGAGGACCTTATTCAACCCAGTACTGGTTATATTATAAATTCCTTGAGAGCAGAGACTGTAGATTTCTGTTCATTTCTGGCCTCGCTAAATAACCAGCAAATGATTTCTGGGAGTTGATGTAATTGATTTTATTTATTATTTTGGGAGGTGATTTGGTGGAAAAGTAATAGAAGAAAGAGGGCATCTGCGTTAAAATATGCAGTGGGAACTTTTGTCCTGTGAAGGAGAAAACAATAAACCAAGCAGAGCATCTAGTCATGTGGCAGGTTAATTTCCCTCCATAGAAAACTGTATAATTCAAATTTCAATTCCTATATAACACTCTAAAGCATCAGAAGAAAATATTAATTAGAAAAAAAGTTCCCTGGGCCAAACCTGGAGGTATTTCCAATCACTTTGGAAAACTAAAGCATGCTTCTCCTTCTATATTGTTACTTTATATATATATATATATATATATATATATGTATATACACCTTGTTATTATTCATCTTGATTTTATTTTCATAGCATTATAGACTCTTTGTGCCTGAAAGCATCTTTATAACAGCTAGCAAAACTCCTTCACTTATATAAAATTTGAATTCCCCTTATCATCCTTAGTCTTTGTCTAACCTAAATGCAGCTATGATTTCTTGCTAAATATAAATATTTTATGACAGAGATTCTGTCTCTTTAATCATCCATATTATCTCTGGCACCTAGTACAGTGAGAGACATAAGGAAAGCACATGATAAATATCCATTCAATCAGTAAATGTGTGTATATCAAATCAGAGATTTCGGGAGGGTTGTGAAAGAATGGATGGATGCTTAGGCTCAGAGAGTGGTTCCAGACTTCACCATTTATGCCTTTGCTTTAGCTTTGGCCACCCACACTCATATAATGGAAGTTTCCAGAGGGCTTGCCTCTAACCTAAATTCTAAAACACCCATGCAAGTGGGCAAAAGTACATTTTTATTCATGTATTATTCAGGCATTTTCAGTCTTTCCATCTGCAGCTGCCGCTGCTGTTTTCAGCCCTTCAGTCGTGTCCAACTCTTTGTGGCCCCATGGACTGCAGCACACCAGGCTTTCCTGTCCTTCACTATCTCCCAGAATTTGCTCAAACTCACGTTTGAAGTTTTGCATTTGCTGAAACTCCACTGAGTCGGTGATGCCATCCAACCATCTCATCCTCTGTCACCCCTCTTCTCTTACCTTCAGTCTTTCCCAGCATCAGAGTCTTTTCCAAAGAGTTGGCTCTTCTCAACATGTGGCCAAAGTATTGGAGCTTCAGTTTCAACAACAGTCGTTCCAATGAATATTCAGGGTTGGTTTCCTTTAGGATTGATTGGTTTGATTACCTTGCTGACCAAGGGACTCTCGAGAGTTCTCCAGCACCAGATTTCAAAAGCATCAATTCTTCATTGCTCAGCCTTCTTTAAGGTCCAACTCTCACATCTCTACATGGCTACTGGAAAAATCAATCTTTGACTATAAGCACTTTTGTAAGCAAGATGATGTCTCTGCTTTTTAATGTGTTAACTAGGTTTGTCATAGCTTTTCTTCCAAGGAGCAAGCATCTTTTAATTTCATGGCTACAATCACAGTCCATAATGATTTGGGAGCCTAGAAAATAAAATCAGTCATTGTTTCCCCATCTATTTTCCATGAAATGATGGGATAGGATTCCATGATCTTAGTTTTTTTCATTTGAATTTTAAGCCAGCTTTTTCACTCTTTTCTTTCACCTTCATCAAGTGGCTCTTTAGTTGCTCTTCACTTTCCACCATTAAAGTGGTATTATCTGCATATTTGAGGTGGTTGGTATTGCTCCCAGCAGTCTTGATTCCAGCTTGTGGGTCACCTAGACTGGCGTCTCTCATGATGTGCTCTGGATGCAAGTTAAATAAGCAGTGGCTCCTTGGACAGTCTCTTAGGTCCATGCCCACAGTGGCTGGCTGGGGTGGAGAGGGGGACAGTTAAGGATGAACTTATGGTAATGAGGTCAGAGACCAGTTAGATTCTGAAGCAAGGCCTAGACTAAAGCACCGTAAATATGTGCTGATGACACATGAAAACTCTCAGTGAATGTAGGAAGCCTTCCCTTTGGGAGATTACCAACACTGACTGATTTATTTTGGTAAAAGAAACAAATCCTCAGTTCCCATGTGCTTCCCTCACACTTGAGAGCAAGTGATTTCTTTTTTTCAATATTTCCATGATATCTCATGCCTCTCTTTCTACAGCCACCATCATGTTTGTGATTATATTTTTAATCTCTGCATTCCTTCTGAATCATACACTCCCCAAAACAAGAACCATGCTGATTTGTCTGCTGCGAGATCCCTAGTGCGTAGCACAATGCCTGGCATGTAGCACATAACTGCTTGTTTTCTGGAATTAGATTTAATTGAGTCATGCTGTTGATTCCAAAAAGCAGATTTATTCTGCAAGATGAATCAATCAGTTGAAAAGACAAGTTGCTTTCCAAATTACAGTAAAGAAGCATCAGTTCTGAATTCACTTTTCTATAACTTTTCAGTCTTGTTCAAGGTATTGTTTTATGCGCTGTGTTTTTATCCATCTTGACAGGTACAGAAAGACACCTTGAATCATGCACTTCATAGCTCTAGGAAGGTATTTTGTTCAACTCCTCCATTTATATATTAGAAAATGGTCTTAATTAAAACCATAACTGGTAAAAAAAAAAGAGGGTCAAAATATATTTTAGAAAGTAAATATTAAAACAAGAAGGACTCAGTAAATTTACTTTAATTGACAATTTGATGTAGATGGTTGGTTATAGGTCTTCCCTGGTGGCTCAGCTAGTAAAGAATCTACCTGCAGTTCAGGAGATCTGGGTTTGATCCCTGGGTCAAGAAGATCCCCTGGAGAAGGGAATGGCAACCCACTCCAGTATTCTTGCCTGCAGAATTCCATGGACAGCAGAGCCTGGTGGGCTATCGTCCATGGTGTCACAGAGTCGGGCCCGAATGAGCAACCAACACTTTTAAGTTAAAGCTGAAAGCTGCTGCTAAGCTGCTAAGTCACTTCAGTCATGTCCACCTCTGTCCTACCCCATAGACGGCAGCCCACTAGGCTCCCCGGTCCCTGGGATTCTCCAGGCAAGAACATTGGAGTGGGTTGCCATTTCCTTCTCCAATGCATGAAAGTGAAAAGTGAAAGTGAAGTTACTCAGTCGTGTCCAACTCTTAGCAACCCCATGGACTGCAGCCCACCAGGCTCCTCTGTCCATGGGATTTTCCAGGCAAGAGTACTAGAGTGCAGCCTTTGAACTGGAAGTGACACAGATTCTCTGTGTCATATTGTTGTCAGCCACTGTAGCATTTTTAGCTAGTGTTTAGTTTTGGAAAATTGTTACATTTAACTTTTCCAGCAATACAAACTATTTAGCTGTTAAAAGCAAAACAAAACAAAACAAACAAAAAAAAAACCTCTCACTTATTTGCTAAGGAATCAGTTAAAAAAAAAAATCTTGAGTATTCCCTTCTCTGAATGTCTTTTGCTGATGGGAGGCCAGTTTTTACTCTCTGTTCAGTGTCCTACCCTTTCTCCCTTGCTGTTTAACTTGCCCCGTGAATGTTTATCAATGCAAATTAAATTTCTTTCTCTGTAGAGACCTGCTGTATTGTTTGCCTCAAAAATATAGGGAAAAAAGAGTGTGTCTTTCAGAGTGAAGTAAGTCAGAAAGAGAAAAAGCAATATTATATATTAACTCATATGTTTGGAATCTAGAAAAAAAAAAACTTGTCCAGATGAACCTATTACAGGGCAGTAATAGAGATACAGACCTAGAGCATGGCCTTGTGGGCACAGTCGTGAGGGGAAGGGGAGGTGACTCGCGAGAGCAGCTCTGACAGATATACACTGCTGCTGCTGCTGCTGAGTCGCCCCAGTCGTGTCCGACTCCATGCGACCCCATAGACGGCAGCGCACCAGGCTCCCCTGTCCCTGGGATTCTCCAGGCAAGAACACTGGAGTGGGGTGCCATTTCCTTCTCCAGTGCATGAAAGTGAAAAGTGAAAGTGAAAATGCTCAATTGTGTCCGACTCTTAGCGGCCCCATGGACTGCAGCCCACCAGGCTCCTCCGTCCATGGGGTTCTCCAGGCAAGAGGACTGGGGTGGGGCGCCATTGCCATACTACCAGGTGTCAAATAGGCAGCGAATGGGATGCTGCTGTGGAGCTTGGGCAGCTCTCCTCGGTGCCCTGAGATGACCTGGAAGGGTGGGATGGCAAGGGTGGTAGGGAGGCTCAGGAGGGAGGGCATGTGTGTATACTTATAAGCGATTGGCTGTTGTTTACAGCAGAAACTAACACAAGAGTGGAAAGCAATTATACTCCAATTAAAAAGTAAAAAATATAGGAAATAGACTTCCTTTCTACTGCAGTCAATAGTCTGTATGAGGGAATGGGTAACCAAAGGGTGAATGATGATAGGAATTCCAAACCAAACAAGGTTCTAAAGATACATAGGAAAAGATTTGATTCAGACCTATGATTCAAACTGTATTAGCAACACATACTTGGTATCACATGTTTTTGTCTGATGACTATTCTGGTCTTAACTAACGAATAGTTCCAGTCCCACTAACACATGACTCAGTGAACAATGCAAATGCCTTACCATGACAATTACATTCTGCAGTTTCCTAACACTGGCATTGCTAAAGCATTTCCTATTAGAGGAGACAAGTAGAGATTATTGTGCTAAAACTATTTCAGTTTTTTAAAAAAATCCTTAAGTATTGTTTTGAGCTCAAATAATTAAGATGGCAAAGACTTTTAACATTGTAAATGGGAAAAGCTTGAAAAGAGATATAATTCCTTTTAAAATCACCTCAACATGGGCCTGAGTTGAGTAACTCAATAATTTCCAGTCTAGAACTTCTTAAGTTCTAGAATAAAAGATATCTTACATGCCTCCTGAGAAACCTGTATGCAGGTTGAGAAGCAACAGTTAGAACAGGACACGCAACAATGGACTGGTTCCAAATGGGGAAAGGAGCGCATCAAGGCTGTACATTGTCACCCTGGTTATTTATATGGAGTGCATCATGTGAAATGCCAGACTGGATGAAGCACAAGCTGGAACTGAGATCGCTGGGAGAAATACGAATAACCTCAGATATGCAGATAACACCAACCACCCTTATGGCAGAAAGTAAAAAGGAACTAAAGAAGCTATTAATGAAAGTGAAACAGGAGAGTGAAAAAGCTGTTTAAAACTCAACACTCGAAAAATGAAGATCATGGCATCTGGTCCCATCACTTCATGCCAAATAGATGGGGAAACAGGGGAAACAGTGACAGACTTTATTTTCTTGGGCTCCAAAATCACTGCAGATGGTGACTGCCGCCATGAAATTAAAAGACAATTGCTCTTTGGAAGAAAACCTATGGCCAACCTAGATATCATATTAAAAAGCAGAGACATGACTTTGCCAACAAGGGTCCGTCTAGTCAAAGCTATGGTTTTTCCAGTAGTCATGTATGGATATGAGAGCGGGATTACCAACTCAACGGTAGAGAAGGAAATGGCAACCCACTCCAGTATTCCTGCCTGGGAAATCTGATGGATAGAGGAGCCTGGTGGGCTATAATCCATGAGGTCACAAAGAGTCAGACACAACTGAGCGACAAAATATCAACACTCATCAGCTCAATGGACATGAGTTTGAGCAAACTCAAGGAAATACTGAAGGCAGTGGAAGCCTGGCCTGCTGCGGTCAATGGGATCAGAGTCTGATAGGACTGAGCAACCGGATAACAGTTGAGTATAGTTCATTCAGTTTCCATTTATATGTTTGTTTGTTTGTTTGTTTGGTAGTGTTATGATATTACCAGGTATGGCTTTAGACTCCAGGTATAGCTTAGCTGCATCTTCTGTTTTAGGATTTAACAAAGATGCAAGCAAAGCTGTCAGCCAGGTCTGGAGTTCCATCTGGCTTTGCCTGGAGAAGAGCTGTCTTAAGCCCACATTGTTAGGAACAGCCTAGAGGGCTGAGGGTCTCAGTTTCTCGCTGTCAGGCAGAGGCTACCCTCAGTTCCTTGCCACGTGGATGCTTCACCATTGCTACCTGTTCTATCAAAGTCACCAAGGGGAAGCATGTGCTCTTCTGTAACAAAACCAAGTGAATGGCATCCCTTCACCTTTGCTGTAATATGTTGACTAGGAGCGGACCCCATAACCCCTTACTCCAGGTTATGAGTAACAGGAAGCAGGGATAATTGAGAGTCATTTTGCAGTTTCTGCCATACTTGTCCATGAAATGAGAATCACTGTCTGTTGCCTGGTTGATGGCTTTGAACCAACAGAACTGAGAAACATACTGTTTAATTTTCAGAAGCACACATTTTCAATTTGAAATGTGTGTTTTTAGTGGTTTCTAGAATTAGATTTTATGGATTGGTGCAATTTGGTTGCAAGAGACAAATAAAAACAAAAATGAGGAACTGATAGAGCATCAACAACTTTCATGTCACCAAAAATATGTAAAGAAAAAGCCAATATAATTATAATTTAAAAAAACAGAATGATTAAACACCAAAAAGGGCAAACATCTCAGAATAAGGAATATTTCTTTTTATGACATGCCTATATTTTTATTTTAAAATTCTAGATTTCTGTTTTTATTTCTTTACCACAGATCCACAAAAAGTTAGTCACCACCCTTCGCCAGTTCTCAGATTGGCATTTGGAAACTATTGCAGCACAGAAATGAGATTCTTTTTTAATAATTTAAGATGTATAACATGCCCAACTCCTAAAGAAGTTAACTGGATTTACAACTTAAATATGGAGCAAAATGAAACTTTTAAATATGAAAGGGAACAGAGACCATTAAAGGAAGCAGATGGAATAGACAAGAGCAGATGCCAAAAAGAAATGAACAGAAAGTAGGGCACCAGATCTGGCTCCAAGGTCTTTGCCCATCAGGTTTCCTTATGTAGATGACATGTTTGGATAACCAGTTCTCAGATTGGCATTTGGAAACTATTGCAGCACAGAAATGAGATTCTTTTTTAATAATTTAAGATGTATAACATGCCCAACTCCTAAAGAAGTTAACTGGATTTACAACTTAAATATGGAGCAAAATGAAACTTTTAAATATGAAAGGGAACAGAGACCATTAAAGGAAGCAGATGGAATAGACAAGAGCAGATGCCAAAAAGAAATGAACAGAAAGTAGGGCACCAGATCTGGCTCCAAGGTCTTTGCCCATCAGATTTCCTTATGTAGATGACATGTTTGGATAAAAGACGTGTGAGTCCAGCTGAGGAGAGATTATTTTTTCCCCTGGACTTGAACTCCATTAGAATTTAGCCCATGAATTCTTCTCTTGAGGACTCTTATCTTTCTTGGAGTTTTCTAGTTTTCTAGAATTTTGAGCAATGTCTTTTTTTTTTTTTTAATGTGGACCAGTTTTTTGTATTTATTGAATTTCTTACAATATTGCTTCTATTTTATGTTTTTTTTTTTTTTTTTTTTTTTTTTTTT
>SJYC01000382.1:0-33592 GCA_006408675.1 Madoqua kirkii
TTTTTTTTTTTTTTTTTTTTTTTTTTTACTGTGAAGCATGTGAGGTCTTAGCTCCCTGGTTAGGGATAGAAATCACACCTACTTCATTGGAAAGTAAAGTCCTAACCACTGGGCCTCCAGGAAGTCCCTGAATATGTCTTTTAAACAGAGTTGTTAATATTTACAGAGGGAGTAATATTTATTCAGACTTCTCCATTATCTTTGTATGTATCCCTTGAATCATTATATCCATTATATCACTCACAGTGCGTAGGATGTCTACAAACAAGATAGGATGGGTAGGTACTCAGACACAATGTTTATCCCAGGAATATGTGGTTCTGTTTATTTTACCTAATACAAAGCAGAACCTAGAAGACTTAATAAAAGGTGTTAGAAAGATTGAGTGGTCTGGGTTATTGTAATTTGCTCTGTTGTTATGAAATCTGATAATTTTTTTGAAAAAAAAAATAAACTTTTTAAGGTAAAATTAGTATATAATCCTCTTTTAAGATGAACTCACTCTTCTTTGCTTGCTCTTAATGATTATATTGGTTGCTAGGGCATTCTGTATGCTATTGGCTAAAGGCGAGTAAAGAGAAGAAAGATTCAGTAGTGGAGAGATCAGTGGTTTAGAGTGAAAAAGGACAAGGCGAAGTTCAATCAAGAGGCCTAGGCACGCAAGAGAAACAACTAGAAAAGCTCTCCTGTGAGAAAAGCAGAGGAAGAATCAGAATTGTAGCATCACAAAGAAGAATTGTCCCATTCACTAGAAAAGCAAAAACAGGATAATGGAATTCAGTCTCTAAAGGGCATAGTTTGGATAGCTCTTGCAGGGCTCAGTTTAAAAAATAAACAAAAACAGGACATTAAAATATAATTGATTTTTTTCTCTTGCTCTGAGACTCTTGGAGGGGCTGAATTCCAGATATGCCTTGGTAAACTGAATTCTTCATGATAGGAATAACTGACTTGTATAAAAGCCAGCTATATAAATGACTTGGTGTCAATTCACTGTTCACGTCTTTGCAGTTCAAATGTGGAAAGAAGTACAAGTAAGGAATGGGAGATGATGTAGGTTAGTAAAATCATCAGCATTTATCTCTTAGCGGTCCCAAGAAAACTTTATGAAGGAGAACAAGAGAGAGCTTTTGGAACCAAAAGTGAAAGTCACTCATGGACTGTAGCCTATCACGCTCTTCCATCCATGGGATTTTCCAGGTGAAAGTACTGGAGAGAAAACTTTATGAAGGAGAACAAGAGAGAGCTTTTGGAACCAAAAGTGAAAGTCACTCATGGACTGTAGCCTATCACGCTCTTCCATCCATGGGATTTTCCAGGTGAAAGTACTGGAGTGGGTTGCCATTTCCTTCTCCAGAGGATCTTCCTGACACAGGGGTCGAACCCAGGTCTCCTGCATTGTAGGCAGACATTTTTCCGTCTGAGCCACCAGCAAAGTTTGGAACCGAGGACATTTTTATCAAGAACTTATTTTCAAGAACTTATTAAATCATGATGTTAAGCTTTACGATACAAAGTATTTTGTTAGAGTTGGAGATTTTTCCTTTTTTTAATGATTAAGAAAGAGTTTTAGAGATTACAACTCATTCAGCTTGAGAAACTCTAGAACACAAATTTGTTATGAAATCCTAGGGCATGTCTAATGTTGACAGTCAAAAGATCACATCCAGAGAGACACTGTCTTTGAGTAAATACAGCCTTAATTTAGTCTGGAAGCAGTTCTTCATTGGTAGGCCTCTCACACTAACCAGGGAGTCTCTAATTTAAGAATCACCAGTTATTAATAGCTGCTACACTTGGCATTGTTTAAATATTTACATGCCATTGACCTCACTACAACTGTTTAAGAAATATAATGGTATATCCAATTCACCGATAAGTATACTTAAGCTGAGAAGTGTTAAATAAATCTTTCATGGCCACAGAGCTATAGAGTGATGAAACTGTGATTTAAATTTAGTTCTGATTGATTGTAAATATAGCATTCTTCCCCTGTGTGCTATGATGCTTAGATACAAAGTATTTTGTTAGAGTTGGAGATTTTTCCTTTTTTTAATGATTAAGAAAGAGTTTTAGAGATTACAACTCATTCAGCTTGAGAAACTCTAGAACACAAATTTGTTATGAAATCCTAGGGCATGTCTAATGTTGACAGTCAAAAGATCACATCCAGAGAGACACTGTCTTTGAGTAAATACAGCCTTAATTTAGTCTGGAGGCAGTTCTTCATTGGTAGGCCTCTCACACTAACCAGGGAGTCTCTAATTTAAGAATCACCAGTTATTAATAGCTGCTACACTTGGCATTGTTTAAATATTTACATGCCATTGACCTCACTACAACTGTTTAAGAAATATAATGGTATATCCAATTCACCGATAAGTATACTTAAGCTGAGAAGTGTTAAATAAATCTTTCATGGCCACAGAGCTATAGAGTGATGAAACTGTGATTTAAATTTAGTTCTGATTGATTGTAAATATAGCATTCTTCCCCTGTGTGCTATGATGCTTCCCAGAATGCCTCCTTGATATTAACTGCTAATCCTAGTGTGTTTTTACCAGAGGAGATGGTAGAAATGAACCTATGGATTACCATTTTCCTCCCAATCAGTGGGGTTTTCTTCCATTATCCCATCTATGAGTTGATCACACTTTAATGGGTCATTGGTAAATTCTGTCTTACTCATTAAACAAAAGTTTATTGATTTTCAGCTTTCATAGTTGAAAGACATTATCTTTCAGACAAGAAAGACAAAGTCCATGCTTTAGACTCTTCATAGTTTATGCTTGCGATACCACTTAAAGCCACATAAGTATTATGTCAATGCCCAGGATAGGGTATTTTCCCATTTTAGTAAATGACAGAAATTCTGTTACTTCTAGATACAAAATTCATTTTAAATCTCTACGTGCATTCTAAGTCATTTCAGTCATGTCCAACTCTTTGTGACCCTATGGACCGAAGACCTCGAGGCTCCTCTGTCCATGGGATTTTTCAGGCAAGGTTACTGGAGTAGGCTGCCATTTCCTCTTCCAGTAAATCGGTACATGTCTTCTTAATTTCAGTTCCACTTGCTCTCATTGCTTCTCATTTGAATTAATACAATAACATCCTATTAGCCATACTCTCTGATTCTGTCTTTGCTTCTATTCAATGCATTTCTTTCATAGCCGTATACTGACTTAGCTGAGTTAACTTTCCAAAGCTTAGATTTGCTCGGGTTATGTCACTACTTTAATCCCTTCAGTGGATCCTCATTGCTCTTAGCATAAAAACGTACTCTTTATAATGACCGACCAAGCCCTGCATGATCTAACACCTAACTCTGGAAACGCTACAGGTTAGTCTCCCCATTCACAATGCTTGTCACTCTCCCTTCTTTTTTCTTAAACAGTGATATATTTATGAGGTGCAGTACCTTATGTTTTGAATATCCCAAGAGAAAAATAAACAAAGGGAATAAACTAACAACTCAAAACTGGAAATATACAAAATAGAAAACAGGGAGGTTTTTTTTTTTTCCAGAATACTTTTTTTTAATTGGAATATAATTGCTTTACAATGATGAGTTAGTTTCTGCTATACAATGAATAAGTCAGCTGTATGTATACATAGATCCTTCTTAAAACCTCTCTTCCGCTTCCCCATCCCATCCCTCCAACAAGTCAAGCCCATTCATGTTTTCAGGGCTTTAGACTCGTTTTCTCTCCCAAGGGCGCTCCTCTCCCAGATGTTCCTTGCTCTCAATACAAGGTTCCCTGCAGCGTCCATGGCAGCTAGTACAACATCTGTCAGAAGAAACTCACTCAGTATGTACAGTGTAATGGAATAACTAAGACGGTAAAGAATCTGCCTGCAATGTGGGAGACCTGGGTTCGATCTCTGGGTTGGGAAGTTTCCCTGAAATGATGAGTTAGTTTCTGCTATATAATGAATAAGTCAGCTGTATGTATACATAGATCCCCCTCCTTCTTAAACCTCTCTTCCGCTTCCCCATCCCATCCCTCCAACAAGTTAAGCCCATTCATGTTTTCAGGGCTTTAGACTCGTTTTCTCTCCCAAGGACGCTCCTCTCCCAGATGTTCCTTGCTCTCAATACAAGGTTCCCTGCAGCATCCATGGCAGCTAGTACAACATCTGTCAGAAGAAACTCACTCAGTATGTACAGTGTAATGGAATAACTAAGACGGTAAAGAATCTGCCTGCAATGTGGGAGACCTGGGTTCGATCTCTGGGTTGGGAAGTTTCCCTGGAGGAGGGCAATGGCAACCCCCTTCAGTATTCCTGCCTGGAGAATCCTCATGGACAGAGGAGCCTGGTGGGCTACAGTCCCTGGGGTCTCAAAGAGTCAGACACAACTGAGTGACTAAGCACATAAACAATGGAATAGAAGTTCAAGATTTTAACTCCTCAACAGTAAATGTATACTCATCACAAAATGAAACCATAGAGATTTCTGAGAGGAATGAAGTGTGCAAAGTCTCCAGATAACATATTAAGCATTACACAAGGAGCACTAGAAATTTTCAAAATGAAAAAAAATAAATAGAAGAGGAATCAAGACTAAACTGAATGTCTTAGCTCAATATTTCCTCTGTGTCAGGTTTCCAGTGCACGTGGCCGTTATTCAATCTGTTATTTAATTTGCAAAGGCATTAGCCTACCCATGCACCTACCTTTTCTTGAATACATTTGTTTTTAGTATCTACATCTTAAAAAGAAAAAGTTAAAACCAAGTATTCTGCTGCCAAGGATTTTAGCATAATGTAGAAAAGATATGACAGGGGCAAAAAGTCAAGTACAAAATTGAGAGAGTTTGAGAAACTGTGGAAGAGATCCGATGATAAAATGCTTTAGGAGACAAAGAAGGGAAAATACTCTTGGGAGGACTTGATGGTTAGCTTTATAACTTGACCTCAAAGGACAAAGCACTCCAAAAGTATGATTAGATCTATCCCAAGCGGAGAAAAACCAGGTATACATGGTATACAAGGAAGGAAGTCTGGGCACAGTTGGTATTTCTGGAACATAAGGGTTCAAGATGAATAGTGAAAAATATAAACAGATGAGATTTGAGTTCGATTATACCTCATAGTCCTGACAATCATAATAAATTAGATTTTTAACTCTCTGATTAATATGGTGTCATCAGTATCTTTTGAGCAAAGAATAGGGTTATCAAGGCTTTACTTAAAGGTGATAAACCTGGTGGGTAATCTTTCTTAATTTAAAAAAATGTGTTTTTTATTAGTTTTCATTAAAATGTAATTAACATGCTTTAATAGTCGTGACTTTAATACATACAGATTGCTGGGCTTTAGTCATTCACAGCCTTCTCTACTATATGACTTCAGAGCATATCCTCATCCCCAAAGAGACTCCACACCCTTTAAGCAGCCATTCCCCAATCCTCCTCTCTCCCAGCCCCTAATCCACTTTCCATCTCTATTAAGTTGCCTATTCTGGACATTTCACATAAGTGGAAGCAAAGAATTTGTGACTTTTCATGACTGGTTTCTTTCACTTAGTGTAATTTTTTCAGTTTATCCATCATGTGTTGCATACGATAGCTTCATTTTTTCTAATGCCCAATATCCCATTGTATACATCGACTACAGTTTAATTATTTATTGCTCAGTTAAGAGACATTTGGATGTTTTCCTACTTTTTGGCTATTGTATACAGCTATGAACATTCATGTCCAGTTTTGTATGAACAAATGCTTTCAGTGATCTTAGGCAAATACCTAGGACTATGCTGAAGTCATTATATAGAAACAGGATGTAGCCTCACCCAAAATTTGGTTTGCATGTTAATACTGCTGTTGCTACACAAACCAAGAGGGTATGGAAAATTTTTACAGTGAGGCTTTCTGGGAAGAGGAAGGCAGGCCTCCTAATCCAGCCCAAAAATTGCTAAAGGGGGAAGGAAAAGGAGACTGGCCTGAGTTTTTACTCTGTGGTTAGAGAATAGAGCTGGGGTGATGATCCCACACAAGGGAAGGAGGCTCAGTAGCTTGAATCACCCAACAATGCCCAAAGAGGGAATCCTTGGGCTTTTGTATTAGTTTGGTCAAAGAAAGAGGGTGGTGAGACTTAAAAGCTCTTAACAGCCAAACGTCAAAAAATGAAGCTAGATTCTATTACAGAGGAGAGTTGCTGGATGGTTTGCTGATTCTGTGCTTAACTTTTTGAGAAGATGTCAAACTGTTTTCCATAGTGGCTGTACCATTCTACATTACCACCAGCAATGTAGGGAAATTACAACTTTTCCATATCCTTATCACCATTATCATCATCATTATCATTATTATCATCATATTATAATAATACTAGGGTATTGATTCTCGTGGTTTTGATTTGACTTTTTCTAATAGCCAATAAAGTTGAACATCTTTGTATGTGTTATTTGCCTTTGATGTCTCTTCTTTGGAGAAACATCTTTTTAAAGCCTTTGTCAATTTTTAAAATTAGGTTGTCTTTTTATTATTGAGGGCTGAAGTTCTTTATATATTGTGAATACGAGATCCTTGTCAAATATATGATTTGCAGACGTTTTCTCCTATTTTGTGAATTGCCTTTTCACTTTCTTCATGGTATCCTTAGGTACAAAAACATTTTAAATTTTGGTAAAGTCCTATTTATTTATTTTTCTTGTGGTTGCTTTTGCCTTTTGGTGTCATAGCCAAAAAGCTATTGCCTAATTTAAGATGACTAGTTTTATACCTATATTTTATTCTAAGAGTTTTATTTACAGTATCAGTTCTTATAGATTGGTTTTTTACTCATGTTATTTATTATATATGGTTTGATTTAGGGGGTCCAATTTCATTTTTTTTTCATGTAGATATCCAAAACCTGAGTAATCTTGATATCCAGAAGGATTATATTCTCCATTTGCAAATATCATTGTTCTTATGATAGGGTGTGTAAATAACAGACAATGATCACTCTCTTAAGACTTGCCAAATGGAAGTAATTTGTAAAGAGTGTTATTCTGTTTGCTTTGATAACCAAGAACTGTCACATTTTTAGACTTCTTAGGCTTCCCTGATAGCTCAGATGGTAAAGAATCTGCCTGCAGTGCAAGAGACCCAGGTTCAATCCCTGGGTCAGGAAGATCCCCTGGAGAAGGGAACGGCAACCCACTCCAGTATTCTTGCCTGGAGAATTCCATGGACAGACCACAGAATCGCAAAGAAGCAGACACAGCTGAGTGACTATCACTTCACGTCACTGAGCTCTCTCTAAAGTACAGAAATAAGGGAGGGTAAATAGCTTTGTTTTCTAAACTACTTGTCACTATAAACCTAAGTTTGCCATTTCATGAGACTTCTGATCAAAGCAGTGACCAGCAGAGAAAAGCCAGCAACAGTGATGTGAAGATGCTGGGAGTTGGCTAGTCTCATTTCCAAACAACTGAATCACTGGTGCACAGCAGTCCCTCTGCCTCAAGATGTGCACGATTTAAATTTTTGTTTTAGCAAAATTAGACATAACTTTAAGTCAGGGAGGGCTTCCCTGTTAGCTCAGTTGGTAAAGAATCTACCTGCAATGTGAGAGACCTGGCTTTGATCCCTGGGATAAAAGATCCCCTGGAGAAGGGAAAGGCTATCCGCTCCAGTATCCTGGCCTGGAGAATTCCATGGACGGTATAGTCCATGGGGTCTCAAAGAATCAGACACGACTGAGCGACTTTCACTTTCACCTTAAGTCAGGGATCTACAGAATTGCTCTGATACACTCCAGACAATGACTGTTCTATCCCCAATTGCCATCACATTTTAATCGAGAGTAATTTCTTTAATCTTCTCTTTGCCCTAGAGTCAGACCGTGTGATGTCTCTAGAGTTGGCCACGTAGCACGTGTACCGTCGTTGGGCAAGTGTTCTGTTTTCAGACTCCCTCTGGGGCCCAAGAATTAGAGTCAAAAAGACATACTCGATGGTCCCTCCACTTATTAGCTATGTGATTCAGGTTACTTAGTCTTACCAAGTCTGTGTCCTTGTCTGTTTAAAAAAAGAAAGAGAGAGAGAAAGGCAATGAATCTTTCCTTGTGCAGTGAAAAAGGAAAGGAAATGAACCATGGTTGAGAAGCACCTAACCCAATACCTGGGACTCAAAACACAGAAGCACATGTTACAATCAGTCTTTATAAAGATAATACACAATTCTTACTTTATAAGTATTTCCAAGAACAAAAAGCAACCATTAGAGCTCTTTGAAACAATGAATTTAACCAACAATATAGTCAGTTCATGCATTCTTATGGATAAAACAGGCCTAGCTTCTCTGCTCTTTTCCTTCTGATTAGCTCTCTGGTCTTTAGATTTTAGGGGTCAGGATGAAAAATAAAAGGCACAACATAGTTCTGTAAGCTTTGTGATTGTTACTTCCCTCTAGTAGACACAACGGCCATGAAGTGAGAACGGTGTTATGACTTTTGTACATACTTAGAATTTACCATGTGGAGATTTCCATTATTTCCTGGAAGAGACCCACAGGGTGCTCTTTGACTCACTCTCAGGCAATGAAACAGACACAGGATCTATTCCTGGATCAGAAAGATCCCCTGGAGAAGGAAATGGCAACCTACTCCAGTATTCTTGCCTGGGAAATCCCTTGGATTTCCATGCCCATGGATTTCCCAGTCCATGGTGTTGCAAAAGAGTCAGACACAACTCGGCGAGTAAATGATTACTACCATAAAAGTTTCACTTCTCTCATGGAGCTAGGAAAGTCATTTCCAGATATAAATCAGCTACCTACAATAGCTGGGCCATGTTTGCATTACAGAGATATTACCAATCCCATCTGGACAAGGACTCCTTGGGCTCCTCACATCACTGAGATGTTTTGCTGTTCCCACCAAAGCTGTGTGAACTCATGTTGGCCTTCTTTCATCTGTTTGCTGTTGCAGCTGTGGCTGCTAAGTCGCTTCATTCGGGTCCAACTCTGTGTGACCCCATAGATGGCAGCTCACCAGGCTCTGCCATCCCTGGGATTCTCCAGGCAAGAACACTGGAGTGGGTCGCTATTTCCTTCTCCAGTGTATGAAAGTGAAAAGTGAAAGTGAAGTCGCTCAGTTGTATCCAACTCTTCCCGACCCCATGGACTGCAGCCCACCAGGCTCCTCTGTCCATGGGATTTTCCAGGCAAAAGTACTGGAGTGGGGTGCCATTGCCTTCTCCATCTCCTCTGTTTAAGGGAGCACATATCTTTATTTGAATTCTGCAGGAGCCCCAGAAAAGTAAAAGCATTTGGCTATGGAAGACTAAAGGCATCAGCATCAACCCATCCTTCTGTCTCCATGGTATGGATTATTCTAACCCTTCAGCAGTAAATGCTGGGTAGTAATTAAATTTCTACTAACTTGCTTTCAAATGCCAGGAGGGTATAAATATTCCATGAGAGTGAAACAGCCTGGAGAAATGTGAAAAGAAAGGAAAAGGAAAGAGTGGGTCTCTTCTGATACCAGCCATTAACTATGCTGCCTAAGTGTGTCATTTAAATATTTTGCCTCAGTTTCCCCACTGACAAAATGCAGGAAATCAAGCAAAAAACCCATTGGTCTCTTCAATTTTTAAATTCTGTATGTGAGTCATTAAGGAGACATATCCTTTGTCTTAGCATAAAACTTATGAGATTAAATGACATCAGTGTATAGTCTTGGCCAGTAAATAGCAAACAATGGAAAAAAAATCAGTGATGAGTAATGATTTTCCAGAAATGCTTGTTGAAATGGATGACAGGAAGCATCTAACTACAGCTAGAGAAAAATAGATGTTAATGAGCTATAAAGAGGGCTCAAGGTTACATATTCAAGGGAGAAGCACCATAGACTTCAGGTGAAATGCCCTGATAACTTTTATGGCTGAACTACAGTGAAAATATTCCAGAAGAGACTTGGATTACTACAGCTACACTCAACCACATTGAATACTATACATTTTAAAGAATGCAAATGTCTTTTGGCTCATGGATAAATTAGTTTCCATCGGGGAGATTTAATACAGTTTTCTACACCAGTGTATCTTGTGATTGCGTTCTAAGCAACTTGCTTGTAATTGGTAAATATTTACTTTATTCTCTGAATTTCTGAAATCTATAGCAACACCACTTAGCACTTTGTTAGATCTGAATATGGACTGCATGTTATATGGATGGATTGCCACCACTTTCATTGGTAAGTTCCTTTATGGTAGTTAACAAATTTGATTCTGTTCTTACCAGGTCTTAGACCCGGTCTGGTCAAAAGGATATCATAAAAAGAAAAAAAAAAAAAAGCCAACTCACAACCTGTTACTGATTATCTTTCACTGTTTTGGAGTCAAGAAGACTGTCAAAATAAACAATGGATATTTGGGGAAAGGCTATTCTGAATACACTGGTATCCTGGATTCTCCTCCCATGCTAAACCATTGTCCATCATGACTGATGGCTTCTTCGGCAAAATTATTATCCTACATTCAAAGATTCATATTGTTTACTTATGCATACTTGCATTACTTCTTCCACCAGTGTAACATGGCGTGAAGTTTTTCTTTAATTTTTTCTCTTGTTACTAGAATGTATATACTCCCTCTTGCACTTATACAGAATCCTACCAATAACCTTATTAGTCATATTATCTAGCCAAAATTTTCCTGGGGCCACGTGACACTCATACTTTAGCTTGTAAATCTCACCCACAGGAATGATGACAGTTTTTAAATTATCAAAATGTTGGAGTCTTCTTTCTCCTGCTCCATATTGTGTGTATGTGATAACAAGGCTGGGAGCTTGCCTATATATTGTGTGATTTTAAAATGTCATTTTTACCTGTCATTTCAAGGTTTTCATTCATCAAACGTGAACTGTAAATCCTTATCTGTTATTCTTGGTGGTTGTGAGGTTCAGGTGAGAAATGTGCTAAGGTGTAATAGAAATAGTGTAACACTGAACACTGCTGACTAATAATACAGACTATTTATTATCCATGATTACTTAGTATCCTCCTGATTTTGCTTCTTTTTTTATCATAGTGATAATAAATGTTAAAGGTGAGAGTGTAGCATCAGAGAGCAGTGGGTACAATAGTTCATTTTGTCACTAACTGCACAAGCTTGTATAATTTAATTTCCCTGAGCCTCAGTTTCCTCATCTGTAAAATGACTGTGAGAATGGCATAATAATGACTATGTATCCTGGATATGTAACTGAGATAATGTATGTAAATGACTTAGCCTGACACAGAGTGACGACTGAAATATTAAACACTGTTATAGATCTAGAAGTTAAATGGAAAGAATAACCCTGATACAGACTTTCTTACACAGCAAGTTAGAACAATAGGAATAACATTTAACATCTTCAGTCAGTCACATCCAACGTCTTGGGAAGACAGGAAAGAGCTGCTTATAATTCAGTGCTGCTGCTGCTAAGTCCCTTCAGTCGTGTCCCACTCTGTGCGACCCCAGAGATGGCAGCTCACCAGGCTCCCCCGTCCCTGGGATTCTCCAGGCAAGAACACTGGAGTGGGTTGCCATTTCCGTCTCCAAAGGAAGGAAAATTATAATTCAATAGTGTTGTCTTTTTACATATGCACCTGGTTTGGTCTAAGGCCATAAAGTTTAAGAACCAAGAGGATTTGAGTTTCTCTTTCTAGGACTTGCCTGTTTGGGGTCCAAGTCAATCAGGTTCTCCTACGTCCATTTCAGGCACTGCTGAAGCCTAAGAGGGAACTACTCAACCCTTTCAAATCAAATACTCAGGGTTACATTCCTCCCTTTATATTTCTTCCCTTGCTAAAGGTTCTACTCTGTATCGTCTTTTGGGGATTAGATGAGGCTTGCATGAAACAAAGAAACGAACAAAAAGGCAGGTGGTTCATTGGAATGCAAAGGTGCAAACCAGGGACTCCTTGTATCTGGTAATTGCCTCCCAGCTCACAATTACCACCCATGCCTTTTAGAGCAAGATGAATGCCTTTCCATGTGGTAGGAGCTGAAAGACAGCTGCTTGTTTACTACTGGTGGTTTGTGTCCGTGATTTGTCTGTGGTTTTTCATCTACTATTTCACCCAAGGTGGAAACATTTAACCAAAAAAGAAAGTATCCCTGGCTGACACAAATTAGCATGCAAAATATGGGTCAGCATGCAACTCGATTATTCTATTGCCCATTAGCAAACTGGAGATTTCATTACAGTACAGCTCCCTGAAGATCTAAGAGAAAAATGATGTGAGTGAACCACAGAGAAATATTAGAGAAAAGGTGATGAAGAAGGGAGCTTTAGGGAGGTGGAGAGAGCAAAGTTGTGGCAAGGAAATGTGCATTAGACAGTGAATTATGCTTCAGTTTTAATCTTTCCACCTACACTCCTTCTGGTCTCTCCATGTGGCTCATTTTTGCTGACTTTTAAGTTAAATAACTTAAAAGCATAAATTGGAAAAAAAAAATTGTTTTCAGAGAAACATAGTTAGATGCTTATAAAGGAGCTCAGAGGTCAGATTTGGGTGAATGCTTTGATATTAGCTAACGAGCCTTTAAGGAAACCCTTGCTCTTTAGGCACCACGCCTGCTTTCAATTTCCCTGGCATGTTTTTGCCTCTGTTTACAAGAAGGGGACGACAGAGGATGAGATGGCTGGATGGCATCACTGACTCGGTGGACGTGAGTCTGAGTGAACTCTGGGAGTTGGATGGACAGGGAGGCCTGGCGTGCTGCGATTCATGGGGTCACAGAGAGTTGGACACAGCTGAGCAACTGAACTGAACTGACCTGAACAAGCATTGTGACTGCAATTCAAGATCTGGGGATTTCATAAACCCAGCATATCTGCTATTATGTAACAAAGTTTATCATCACGGAGCAAGTGCCTGGCCCAGTGTATCAAGGAGACATTCAAGACACAAGAAGGCTGACAAATAAACTCCTACAATTGTAAACCTTCTTAGTTGGAATGGGATTACAGTTCCTTTTCTTTCTTTTCCCCTCCTTTAATTTAGGGATCTGTGCTAGAGAATTGAGGTACATAAGTTCTTGTCCACATAATTTGATTTAGGAATTTTATCTTTTGCACACTACAGTTGTAGAAGAGCAACAATTTAGACCCATACACGTTCCAGAAGTGTACAGATGTGTGAGCGTATTATATGCATGACCATATTTGTGAGTATATACATACATATATATGTATTTGTGAGCATGTGGGAGTTCTGAATGTGTATATGTGCCCGTGTGTGAGAATGTGTGTGTACACATTCAAGTACTATATATGTGAATTGTGTGGGTTTGTGTGTATGTGTATGAGTGTGTGGTTGTGGATTTCAATTCTACCACTACTGACTGACTGATCTCAGCTTATAATGGTCATGCAACATAATGTATGTGATAAAGATATACGGAATCCACAGTGCTATACGAGACAATTTCATTATAACTCTTTGCTACCCCACAGGCCATAATCTGCTAGGCTCCTCTGGCCATAGGATTCTCCAGGCAAGAATACTGGAGTGGCTTGCCATTTCCTACTCCATTCACTATTGTAGATACCTACATAAAATACACCATTTTGACCCTTTAAGAGAGCTTCCATGACGGCTCAGGAGGTAAAGAATCTGCCTGCAAAGCAGGAGATGCAGATTCAATCCCTGGATAGGAAAGGTACCCTGGAAGAGGAAATGGCAAACCATTCCAGTATTCTTGCCTGAAAATATCTCGTGAACAGGGGACCCTGGCTACAGTCCATAGTGTCTCAAAGAGCTGGATATGACTGAGTGACTAAGTAGGCGCAGTGCTTTAAGAATGGAACAGTTCTGCGAGTCAGGCATCATAGTGTCTGAATACCTTTATGTTGATTTAAAAAAATTACACAGTGTGTGTATTGTGAGTTAAGTTTTACTGGGGGCAGAATGAGAACTGCAGAGTGGGAGACAGCACCTCAGATAGCAGCTCGGATACAGGAATTGCTCCACAGAGGCGGGCAGAGGTCATTATGGATGCGATTTTGCTGAAGGGGGAGTACATGTAATCAAGCACATATTTTTTGCAGAAAGGTTTTGCTAGTCACAAAGAGCAGTCATCACCATGAAGGATTTTAGTGTTTTTCTAGATAGGAGGATACATAAGAATTGACATAAAATTGATACCTGAAAATATTTAACTATCTAAAGTTCTGTTCTGCCAGTTTTCCCCCTATCACAGAGTACTTCATTTCTGCTCTCCACCCTGACGCCTTTCAGAGGGTGTTGAAAATCAGTAGCTGCAACAGCACCTGATTTAATCTTTATAGAGGTAAATGGCAAGTGCCCATGGCAAGTGCCAATTTGTAGTTGGCATCTATGTGTGGTCAGAAAATCTGGCTTAAACCAATAAGAGATAGATACATAGATGTTATATATATATACATATATATTATACATATGTATTACGAGCTTTCCTTTCCCAGTAATCCTGAATAAGGCATCTCTAATACCATTAGAAACAAGCTCCTTTGCCTATTTTTTATCACCCCAACCCCTGACTTGGCACCAATAACTGTACCTATTCTTGCTAGGAATTTCCCATTGATATTTTGCAGTTTTGGAGCAATATACTCCACTCTGTGCAGAAAACTGGAATGGAGTGTTGCTTCTGCACATATGACAGTGTTTCAAATAGGGTGGTTCTCATTTCTCAAAACCTCTTCAATGTACTATTCCAGGAAAGCATATCCATTTTGGAGGTGACCTCTTGGATTCTTTAAAAGATAAACTGAGAACCTTTTAAGTGTCTATTTGAACAAAATCAATTTGAATGAGACAGCTTCTAGTCTAGTGGATAGAAAGGAACTCTGAGGAACTGTACAAAATGAAAGATTTTTATAGACAGAATGGAGCAGCCACAAGAAAATTGCCCCTGACAACAAAGCTCTTTGGCTACAAAGTATCCTTTAAGAGACAGCAAGGGTGTATCAGATGGGTTTCCCTGATGGCCCAGCATTAAAGAATCTGCCTGCAATGCAGGAGACTTGGGAGACTCGGATTCCATCTTTAGGTAGGGAAGATCCCCCAGGTCAGGAAGGATCCCCTGGTGTCAACCTACTCCAGTGTTCTTGCCTGGGGAGTCCCATGGACAGAGGAGCCTGGTGAGCTACAGATCACAGAATCTTAGAAGAGTTGGACTTGACTGAGTGACAGAACACACACACAGGGTCTGTCAAGCAGATGGCCTAAGTAATATAGATCAGGTGATTCTTGACTGACTGATTTCAGATGCCATTTCTGGAAAAACTGAAACTACTTTTTTAAGTCTTACTTTGGTGATGCGGGATTTTGCATAAGCACCTGCATTTGGGCCCGTTTTTTTTTTTTTTTTAGCAATTCTAAAATCCCTTTTAATGGCAATCTCTTTAGTGAAATTAGAAACTTTCTCTAGTTTCATTTACCTTTACTACCCAGGTGGTGTTAAATAAATCTTCAGAGAACACAGAAAAAGTTGTTCTGGGGTGTATGTAACTCACTTTAAAAAATAAAAATAAAATGAGCCAATAAACAGTATTTTAAACAAGGAAGAGGCTCCAGCTTGCAAGATTACATCTAGATTCAAAGATCGTTAAATACCAAAGAAAGTCCTTGTATATTTAATCAGATGGAATGCTTCAAATTGAGTCAATATTAAACCCTTTGATTTTCTAAAATGTCACAGTTTGTATAAATTGGAGACATTTATTTTAGATTCAGGCTGGGAAGTCTTTTATCATGAGTCTGAAGACTTTCTCTGTACTCCCTTGTCATGGCTAAAGTGTGGAGACTGAGGGGTCTGATCTGAGATCATCATCCAACGAAATGAGAGTTTTAGCTGAGAATCGATATTGAGACAGTGCCATTCAGTCTGAAGTACAATGTGAATTAAGTCAGTGTTCCTCTGAATCTTTGATTACTTCTTAGCTACATGCAAAGTCCCTGTTAAAACTGAGGTGTGTATATGTGTCTTTATATACCTGTATGCATAATGTAAGATATTCAAAGTTTAAAAGATCTGATATCTCAAGACTCTACATATAGTAGGTATTTTCTTATTGAGTGACTCATTTCTCAATCTAGATTTTTTGAGATATACATTCTTTTGAAAATTTGATGAAACCATTCCTAAGAAAAAGTCACACATGAATGTATACACAGTTTCACATGAAATGCCCAGGGAATTAAAGATCAACTAGACTTGTGGGTGCACAGAGATTACTGAACCTCCAAATACACCTCCACAAACCAGTTTATTTTTCCACAAGCAAAAACTGAGACCAAGAAATCAGGTGAGTAAAAGACCCCAGATATAAAATAATAGGAAATGGTGAGGTCTGTGGCAAACTGATAACACTGAGTTCTTCTAAAGGAGTCTCTCTATTTCACCTCAACCAATTGTTAACAGAGGGAAGAGGCCCAGAGCCATCAGATTTCCTGGTATGTCAAGAGAAGTCTAAAAAAATATCTGCTTAAATGTAAGATTTAATTTAAATTAGTGAAACTAAAACCAATTATTTAAAAAGACATTGAACTGGGCAAAAGAACTATCCTGTTTCTGGTTATAATTCAGCAGTTTATCTTTCTTTCAAATACTGTGTTTCGTATCTGTTCAAATTGTCCTATTCACATTACAAATATTCATTATGCTTTGATATATTCAAAACCCTGGGCCAACCTCTGTTAAAAGGACAAAAATGAATGCAAGTCCGTTTGATATCCTTGAGCTTAATACAGGGATCCTGATGTAGAACAGGCAGAAAGGTCATGTAAACGTTTATGGAAAGAACACTTGGTGATACGGGGGTCGGGGGGAAGAAGCAATGTTCTGGGTTCTCCGAGGGCTTCAGACTTTCTATGATATGAACTCGTATGACCTGATATATCAGGGTTACACGTTTTTGAGGTCCATAAGTATTCTCTCTTTCTGTAGTCTGCTTTAGATATTATTGAGTTTGGGGCAGGCTCCTGGGGATGTGTGAGCCTCCACAGGGAGAGACCTGACAGCAAAGAAGCGAATTTGATTCAATTCCCATTTTTTCCTTTAATTGTTCCTTAGTGCAAAGGCCCCATCGGAGAAGGCGATGGCAGCCCACTCCAGTACTCTCACCTGGAAAATCCCATGGACAGAGGAGCCTGGTGGGCTGTAGTCCATGGGGTCATGAAGAGTCGGACATGACTGAGCAACTTCCCTTTCACTTTTCACTTTCATGCATTGGAGAAGGAAATGGCAACCCACTCCAGTGTTCTAGCCTGGAGAATCCCAGGGACTGTGGAGCCTGGTGGGTTGCCGTCTCAGGTTGCACAGAGTCGGACACAACTGAAGCGACTTAGCAGCAGCAGCAGCAGCAGTAAAGGCCCCATAATACTTGCAAATAGAGATTCCCTTCCAGCCAGAGTTTTCACATAATAGTAGTTGCATACAGGAATCATTCTACAAATACGAATATCCAATTCACTCCTTTTTTAAAACTGGCAGGGTATGTTTAAATCCAACTCTATAATGCCTGTCCTAAACATTATAATGAAAACAAGAATTTGTGAATGGGATTTCCTTGTGCAAAATGAATGTTCATACACAGGTGTGTGTGTGAGAGAGAGAGACAGAAAGAGCATGCATGTGTGCATCTTTACTCCATGGACATGAGTGAATGAACATTTATTTCCTTGTTTTCCAAAACCTATAAAGTTGAATTTACATAAGGCCCCTACAGACAATCTGAATGTTTGCATGGCCAATGGTTGACTTAATCCTCTATATTATCTCTTCTTTTTGATTCTGTCTTATTAGAACAAAGCACCTCTCATTTTGTAGAGTCCACAATAGTGGCCTAATTAGAAATAGGCAGCAAGAAAGCTTCCTCCTGAAATTGGAAGGATTGAGGGAGACAAAGAGAAACATGACTAAGAAAATACCTTACCTAGCGACCTTAGAACCTGGTGGGAAATTAGATTGGAAATGTAAATGAGGTTAGGGAAATTAAGAGGATTAACTGGTTTACAGGGATTTATAGAAAAATAAAGAGAAGATCACTCAAACCCTTTGGGGGCTCATCCCCGGCAACAGAATTAAAGCTAGTTTTGCTTTAGATGTCTCTTGTGTGTGTGTCTGTGTGTGTGTATAAATATGTGTGTGTGTGTACGTGTGTATATCTTACTTTGCTGCTACTTCTGATTTGTAAGCATTGGACTCGTAACTGCAAAAAAATTGTAATAATTGAGTGCCACCTATGCTCCAAGAATGTGCCACCTATGCCCAGAGACTGACAGCTGAGTAAGCTCACCTGCCTGAGTACAGTAGAGACGTTTGCACTGTTATTAATGGGATGGATTGGAATCCTAGGAGAAAGGGGATTTACCAACTTCCCTTTTGTGGCTCAGCTGGTAAAGAATCCACCTGCAAAGTGGGAGACCTGGGTTCAATCCCTGGGTTGGGAAGATCCCCTGGAGAAGGGAAAGGCTACCCACTCTAGTATTCTGGCCTGGAGCATCCCATGGACTATACAGTCCATAGGGTCACAAAGAGTCAGACACTACTGAGCAACTTTTACTTTCAAACTTTTTAGGTTTTCTAACAATCTGCAATACAGACAACCCTATTAGAAGTCACCATTTTTGTACTGTTCATCTTTGGTGGTGGCCGGACATATTTTTCAGAGCTGTCTATCCTTTAGTTCTGGACAAAAGAGTAACACTTAAGAATAAATGAGCTTTGAAATATATCGTCTAAAGAAGTTTAAACCCCCTAAAAGTAGGAAAGTTTTGTATGAACAGTAACCTGGGCAACCTTTAGCAAATTCAGTGCTAAACCAGGAAAGTCTCTGGTGCCTGGAATTAAGTGGTCCCCCTATGTTCTTTGTGTTTGGGTGTTCTAGGTCTGCGTTGCTCCTCTCCAGTTGTGATGCGTGGGCCTCGTACTGTGTGGCTTCTTTTGTGGAACACAGAATCTAGGTGCACAGCCTCAGTAGTCCTGGCTCAGTAGTTGTGGTGCTCAGGCTTAGTTGCCCCGTGGCCTGTAGAATCTTCCCAGATGAGGGATTGAACCTGGGTTCCCTGCACTGCAAGGTAGCTTTGTAATCACGGGGCCACGAGGGAAGCCCCACCCTGTATCTAATTCCCGAGAGCATCATGGGGTGAGAGCAGGGAGACTGTCCCGATGTGTCTCCACTCAGTCCTGGTCCTTGCCCATCCAGAGGATCATCACTGCGCTGAGTCCTGCCTCAGTGTACTAGAGTTTATATTACTTCTCCACTCAGAGAAGTAGGTGCTCAGACTTAGCTGAGACCTACTTAACAGAGCTCAGATGGCCCTTCGAGGCTCGAGCTTTGTCTTCTCTTCTCATATTCTAGTTTTCCAGAACAGTTTCACTATAATTAAACTTGGATGTGACCCCAGAATGATCTTTCTACTCAGTTTTCTTCACGAGGACTTAAGCAAGCTTAAGGATCCAGCAATATCTTGCTCTCATTCACTGATGAGCCCGAGGTTGACTGGAAAATCATTAGAATTCAGCTTTGTTTAGGGACAGAAACCAAAAATTAAGTATGTCAAAAATAGATCCTTCTCTTTTAAAAAGTGAGCTGGTAACATTTCATAGTATCAAGTAATTACACATTTTTTTTTTCACCTAATCCAAAGGACAGAGAATTGGCTTCATAAAATGCCAGTGTTTATGCAAAATGGTACTTACCTGTATTTTGATTATGACTGTGTGGTGCATGGCACCCCACTCCAGTACTCTTGCCTGGAAAATCCCATGGACCGAGGAGCCTGGTGGGCTGCAGTCCATGGGGTCACTAAGAGTCGGACAGGACTGAGTGACTTCACTTTCACTTTTCGCTTTCATACATTGGAGAAGGAAACGGCAACCCACTCCAGTGTTCTTGCCTGGAGAATCCCAGGGACAGGGAGCCTGGTGGGCTGCCGTCTATGGGATCACACAGAGTTGGACATGACTGAAGTGACTTAGCAGCAGCAGCAGTGTGGTGATAAGTTAATGGTGTACTTTGATGAACAGAGTGGAATTTTCTCTGTAAATACTCAATTAAAACGAGTAAAGCAAATGTGTTAACCACAACCAATATAAATTATAATGCAGGTGTGAAAACTTATTGCAGTATATTAGCACATATTTTTCTTTTTCCTATTTTTAATTACTAAATAGTGGGTGGCATCTATAGTATCTATTACATTTAAAAAAAACTGTTTTCTTCATAAGCTAAATATTTTCAGCACTTTAATGTTTGTACTATAAAGTGGCATTGGTAGGACCTATTAATGAACTATTTTTGGAAATTATGATGAACTATTTCACAGATTCTATTAATAGAAATATTGTAAATTTTATAACACAATTTTTATCATAATGAAAATGTTTAAAAATTGACTTAAGAAAACTAACAGCAGTTGAAGGTTTCAATTAAACCTTTCTCTCTTAGGGTTTACAAGGAACTTTCAGTTTGAAATATGATTTTCAAATCCCCCTTAGGGAACACATAGTTAGGTGAGTGTTAATTGAAGGATAGAGAAAGAAAAGTGAAACAGATTTAGTTGCTTCTCAGAATCATGATATTTATTACTTCAACCTGAAGATTCAACTCTGTAGAGTCTTAACAGAATCGAGCATGAGTTATTTTATCCATGACCCAGCAGAGGGTCTGAAATTAATATCATGCCAAAGACTTGGGATCTTTGATGCTAAAATGCACTCACAGTTACCTATAAGAAAATTGAGATGTGTCTTTCTCCAAAACTTCCATTGTGTGTCTTCTATGTCTAGGTTATTTTTCTTGTGTTTATTCCCTTGCTCCCTGCTGGAATAAGAGCTCTTCCTTGATACCCAGTTTAACCAGAGATCTGACAACCTACCTACCTAATCTTTGAACGTTTTGCCCACAAGGAATTTTTTTTTTCTTTAAATCATGGAGTTTGTCCTTTACCCAGATGTGCTTTTGTAATCAAAGTTATGAGGGTACAACCTACAAGTATCACCTTTGACCAGAGACAGCTTCATTTCCATAACCAGAGTAGTCTCCTTAGACATGAATGCTAAGACCACTTATGCTCTCTTTTCTGGAATTTCCCTTCTTGGACTAGTCTTCCAAACTGCGGTGCCTCTCTAGAGCCGATTATTGTTGGAATCCCAATTTTACCTGGTCTTAATTTTCTCTTCTCTTCCCGCCTGACTGAGTCAGCACCCAACATGTCCCGTTACTGAGAACACTTAGGTTCTTTAGAAACTCAGAACAGTTAATTTTGTGGCAAGCTGCTGTGGTGGGTAGAGTATTACATCCAGAGTACCTGAATGTATAAGCTTGTCAAGTTATTTAAATCCTGGGCAGTGTTTTCCTCATGTTTGATAATAACCCCTAGATAGTAGGTTTGTAGGTTAGATGAAGTAACGTACTAAGTAGACTAAGTAGTCGTTTGTAGTCTCTAAAGCTTCAATATCATCTTTTCTATTTAGCAAGGATATAGTGTGTGCTAAGTCGCTTCAGTTGTGCCCAACTCTTTGCTGCCCTGAGGACCAGAGCCCATCAGGCTCCTTTGTCCATGAGATTCTCGAGGCAAGAATACTGGAGTGGGTTACGGTTTTCGTGTCCGACTCTTTGTGACCCCGTGGGCCGTAGCCCACCAGGTTCCTGTGTCCATGGGATTTTCCAGGCAAGAATACTGGAGCGGGTTGCCATTTCTTTCTCCAGGAGATTTTCCCTGCACAGGGATCGAACTCAGGTCTCCCGCATTGTAAGCAGACGCTTTACCGTCTGAGCCACCGGGCGCCTCCCAATAGACGGCCACAGCAGCATGAACAGTACGCTGGCGCTTGCAATCTGGAAATGAAGTGATATGAGTTCAGCCAGAAGGTCTTGTAATCTGAAGGGAAAGCAAGCGGGAGGGTAGGGCTGTTATCAGTAAGTGATAATCTCTGCGGGTCATTGTTTCACCTGTAGCCTCTTCAGGCAGAGCATGCAAATACTGACTCAGCGCTTTCAACAGCATCGTCTTCAGGTAGAGAGTCCTTGAGCTCTACAGAGTCTTGCGAAAAGTGATAACCTGATTTTTCTTAAAAGCTACTTGGTTTGAGTCATATGTTGGACAGAGTTCTGCACTGGTAATTTATGCCAGTGTGTCTTACCTTTTCTTCAGCAGGCCTAATTAAAGTGAGATAAGTAAAAGGCAAGAGAACAGCATAGGATTTGCAAAGCCAGAAAAATTTTAGAAATGCAAATTCATTTTTAAGTGTATTTAAGCCTAATAGCTGGCTTCATACATAATGAGAGTTTTAGAATTTAGAATTATGGGAATATATACCACAACCAATATAAATTATAATGCAGGTGTGAAAACTTATTGCAGTATATTAGCACATATTTTTCTTTTTCCTATTTTTAATTACTAAATAGTGGGTGGCATCTATAGTATCTATTAAATTTAAAAAAAACTGTTTTCTTCATAAGCTAAATATTTTCAGCACTTTAATGTTTGTACTATAAAGTGGCATTGGTAGGACCTATTAATGAACTATTTTTGGAAATTATGATGAACTATTTCACAGATTCTATTAATAGAAATATTGTAAATTTTATAACACAATTTTTATCATAATGAAAATGTTTAAAAATTGACTTAGAAAACTAACAGCAGTTGAAGGTTTCAATTAAACCTTTCTCTCTTAGGGTTTACAAGGAACTTTCAGTTTGAAATATGATTTTCAAATCCCCCTTAGGGAACACATAGTTAGGTGAGTGTTAATTGAAGGATAGAGAAAGAAAAGTGAAACAGATTTAGTTGCTTCTCAGAATCATGATATTTATTACTTCAACCTGAAGATTCAACTCCGTAGAGTCTTAACAGAATCGAGCATGAGTTATTTTATCCATGACCCAGCAGAGGGTCTGAAATTAATATCATGCCAAAGACTTGGGATCTTTGATGCTAAAATGCACTCACAGTTACCTATAAGAAAATTGAGATGTGTCTTTCTCCAAAACTTCCATTGTGTGTCTTCTATGTCTAGGTTATTTTTCTTGTGTTTATTCCCTTGCTCCCTGCTGGAATAAGAGCTCTTCCTTGATACCCAGTTTAACCAGAGATCTGACAACCTACCTACCTAATCTTTGAACGTTTTGCCCACAAGGAATTTTTTTTTTCTTTAAATCATGGAGTTTGTCCTTTACCCAGATGTGCTTTTGTAATCAAAGTTATGAGGGTACAACCTACAAGTATCACCTTTGACCAGAGACAGCTTCATTTCCATAACCAGAGTAGTCTCCTTAGACATGAATGCTAAGACCACTTATGCTCTCTTTTCTGGAATTTCCCTTCTTGGACTAGTCTTCCAAACTGCGGTGCCTCTCTAGAGCCGATTATTGTTGGAATCCCAATTTTACCTGGTCTTAATTTTCTCTTCTCTTCCCGCCTGACTGAGTCAGCACCCAACATGTCCCGTTACTGAGAACACTTAGGTTCTTTAGAAACTCAGAACAGTTAATTTTGTGGCAAGCTGCTGTGGTGGGTAGAGTATTACATCCAGAGTACCTGAATGTATAAGCTTGTCAAGTTATTTAAATCCTGGGCAGTGTTTTCCTCATGTTTGATAATAACCCCTAGATAGTAGGTTTGTAGGTTAGATGAAGTAACGTACTAAGTAGTCGTTTGTAGTCTCTAAAGCTTCAATATCATCTTTTCTATTTAGCAAGGATATAGTGTGTACTAAGTCGCTTCAGTTGTGCCCAACTCTTTGCTGCCCTGAGGACCAGAGCCCATCAGGCTCCTTTGTCCATGAGATTCTCGAGGCAAGAATACTGGAGTGGGTTACGGTTTTCTTCTCAAGGGGATCTTCCAGACCCAGGGATTGAACACATATCTCTTAAGTCTTCTGCACTGGCATGGGGGTTCTTTACCACTAGTGCCACCCAATAAGTAAGTAAAGTAAATGTCGTGTCCGACTCTTTGTGACCCCGTGGGCCGTAGCCCACCAGGTTCCTGTGTCCATGGGATTTTCCAGGCAAGAATACTGGAGCGGGTTGCCATTTCTTTCTCCAGGAGATTTTCCCTGCACAGGGATCGAACTCAGGTCTCCCGCATTGTAAGCAGACGCTTTACCGTCTGAGCCACCGGGCGCCTCCCAATAGACGGCCACAGCAGCATGAACAGTACGCTGGCGCTTGCAATCTGGAAATGAAGTGATATGAGTTCAGCCAGAAGGTCTTGTAATCTGAAGGGAAAGCAAGCGGGAGGGTAGGGCTGTTATCAGTAAGTGATAATCTCTGCGGGTCATTGTTTCACCTGTAGCCTCTTCAGGCAGAGCATGCAAATACTGACTCAGCGCTTTCAACAGCATCGTCTTCAGGTAGAGAGTCCTTGAGCTCTACAGAGTCTTGCGAAAAGTGATAACCTGATTTTTCTTAAAAGCTACTTGGTTTGAGTCATATGTTGGACAGAGTTCTGCACTGGTAATTTATGCCAGTGTGTCTTACCTTTTCTTCAGCAGGCCTAATTAAAGTGAGATAAGTAAAAGGCAAGAGAACAGCATAGGATTTGCAAAGCCAGAAAAATTTAGAAATGCAAATTCATTTTTAAGTGTATTTAAGCCTAATAGCTGGCTTCATACATAATGAGAGTTTTAGAATTTAGAATTATAGGAATATATGTATTTACATATATTTGAATTGATATATTTCTATATGAGTTTATGAATTTATATATTATGAGTTTATATATATAAGTTTATTATATATATGTACATATATGCATATAACCCCAGAAACATCTATATACATACACATAGACACATGCATATTTTTTCTTTCTTTTTTTATTCTGCTATCTTATTCCAAGTACTCTAGGCCAACAAAATTTATGCAAGAAATTTACCTAGGTCTCCTATTTGAAAGGCTTCCCCGAGGGTCTAATCATTTAGTTACCAAATCATGCCTTCTTGGTGTTTGTAATGGTATTTGAGGGTAAGAAAGAGGTTGTGATTGTCACTTTAACACGTTCTCTGACTTTTGGTTGGAGATTTACACAGCATTTTGTATCCTGGAAAGCTTGCTCCTGCATCTCTATCTAGGCTTTTGATGCAGCGAAAGAAGGTCAGTCCCTAAGGGTATCATTGAGGGTTATGATATGGGCCTGAATGTGATCAAAAACAATATTTCAGAAGCCTGGAGGATTCCTTTTGAGGCTGCTTTCACTGAATGACTCTCATGTTTTCTCCCTTAGGTTCAGTATTTCAATTCAGTTCTCCTGGGGAACAGCTACACATCCTTAGCAGAACTCGGCATATAAAAACAGTGAATTGAAGACTTTGGAGTCTGTCTTACTCTTTTCTGCCTAGCTCTACCTTTTACACTGCTATGTTTTCCATATTTTAAATTAACAATATTAATAGCTATTTATTGCAGACATTAATTATGCATGTGTTTATAGCTTATATGATATGTGGCAACTTAAAAAGACTTACGAGCACTGAGTTACAAAATTATGTACTAAGTTTTCTTGATGCTTCTTTTACGTCTCTTTTTACCTTCTCTGATAACCCAAGTTTTATTCTTAGCTTGGCAGATCCCTACTTATCTCAGGAATCATCTCTCCCAGGAAACCATTTTATTCCTTTCTTTCTATCATGTTTGGATTTCATTCCAGAGCACCCTATCCATACTTACATCATCTATTCTTTTGTTTATTCATCACATGTTCTTCCCACAAACATATACTAAATACTTATAATGACTTGGAAGCTTCTATATTGAAATTACCTGTTTACAATAGTCTCCCCCACTGCATTACAAGCATCTTACACATAAAGATTCGGTCTGATTTATTTTCTAATCCACTAGGACCAAACCATTTCTAGAGACAGTGGATGCTTAATAAATGTTTGTTGTACTGAGTCACTGATAGAAGCTGTGGGGTAGTGTTACCAGAGCTAATCTAATTATGAGGGTAAATGAGCAAATACACTACGTGTTACTATTAAATCATTTGATCATTATGATTTGCAAATACAGTTATATTCAAAATTATTCTCACTGCTTTTTCTGAATAAGAAGCATACTCAGCACAGAAAGTGAAAGCTGGAGGTGGTAGCAGCCTCCATGAGCCTAACATCAGAGATTTCAAATTCACAGTTGTTGAGGAATACATTCCACAAAATATATTTTGCTTGACTGTTTGATAGGCCCACACAGTGTTTTAAAGGACATAAAAGTAGGCAGGTGTTATGCTTACATAAGCATATGAACAGCTTACCATGGGCAGCCTTACAGCACACATATGCTAAAGGCACACTCCCTGCAGGTATGTGATTTGGGGACCTCTACTCTGGGGCCTGATGTATAAATGCTCCGATGTATAAAACCTGCTGCTTTGTCAGCGTGTCTCTTCAGTTGTAATGTAATTTAATGGTTTGGGTAACATTGAACTACCAAAAATAGGCTTTCATGCCAATTTTGCAAATCATTTCCCAGTTAACATCTCTTTAGGGACTTCCCTGGTGGCTCAGACAGTAAAGAATCTGCCTGCCAATGCACGAGACGCAGGTTTGATCCCTGGGTCGGGAATATCCCCTGGAGAAGGGAATGGCTGCCCACTCCAGTATTCTTGCCTGGAAAACTCCATGGACAGAGGAGCTTGGTGGGCTACAGCCCATGGAGTCCCAAAGAACTGGACATGACTGAGCTACTAACACTTTCACTTAGGATAAAAGAGACAGTTCAGTGGTAAAATGTGTCTTAGTACTATTGTTCCATAAGCACATAACTACACATAAATGCATATATGATACATGTGTGATGCTAGGTCTCACAACTTGTTACATTATAAACTTTTTTCATAATCTCTTTTGGATTTCAGATCTGCTCTAGTCACATCAGCAGATGATCTTTTGAATTTCATAAATAAATCAACTTGCGTGAAAGTAACTGTCAGTTCAAAAGGTGAGGTAACATTTAAGTACACAGGGAAAAGAAGAAAGGCATAGCAAAAGAGACCATAATGAACAAAGATTCAGAGGGTAAAATGGTTTACTTAGCCTATTAGCAACTAGGATCTCAAAACAGGCAGGAAAAGTTGAGATCCTATTAAAAAAAATGAATAGTATGATAAAGAATTTGGACTTGGTTCTGTTGTAAAGACTTCTGAGTGTGTACTTTAAATACCATAAGCATTTGCATTTTAGAAAAACAGATGATGACATTGCAGAGAATAAATTAAAATAGAGTGAGACTGGGGTTAAGAGACCAGTGAAAAGGAATTGCAATGATAGTAGCAGGAACTGATTGGCAGGAGTAGAGAAACATTGACTTAACTTGAAAGCCCATTCCCTTGCAGACAAAATGGAAGGAAACAGGCAGAAAGTACTTTTTTCAAAAGTCTGCTTTGAAGGAAAATGTTTCAAGAGTTTGGATCCATCTCACAAAAGTCTGTATAATTTTTTTAAGATAATTAGATTGTTATTTGGTTATTTAAATGTACTGGAGTTAGTGCCTAGGTGGGTTAGACAACATTTAAATATTTATATTTCTATTACTTAGTTTATTAAAAAAAACAGCAGATGATTCTCCATTTTAAAACCTGGTGTTCCTTATAGATTACACTTGGTCAAAATTATGTGAATTTGTTTTATCAACAAATAGCATCTCCTCTGTGAGCCACTTACACTTTCAGTTCTACCTGTGCTGAGCCCAGTTTTTGGTCTCAGGCACATAGCATATAGCTGGCATTCTTGTCTTGTTCAGTCACTAAGTCGTGCCCGACTCTTTGGTTGCCATTTCCTCCTCCAGCCATATATGGAGAAAAATTGCTTCCCTCATACAGCCTATTCTTTTTTTTAATGGTTCTCACTATTAACTATTTTATATGCTTTCTTAGATTTGTAATTAATATACTAAGTTGTATCAGTTCAGTTCAGTTCAGTCGCTCAGTCCTGTCTGACTCTTTGCGACCCCATGAATTGCAGCACGCCAGGCCTCCCTGTCCATTACCAACTCCCGGAGTTCACTCAGACTCACATCCATCAAGTCAGTGATGCCATCCAGCCATCTCATCCTCCATCATCCTCTTCTCCTCCTGCCGCCAATCCCTCCCAGCATCAAAGTCTTTTCCAGTGAGTCAACTCTTCAGATGAGGTGGCCAAAGTACTGGAGTTTCAGCTTTAGCATCATTCCTTCCAAAGAAATCCCAGGGCTGATCTCCTTCAGAATGGACTGGTTGGATCTCCTTGCAGTCCAAGGGACTCTCAAGAGTCTTCTCCAACACCACAGTTCAAAAGCATCAATTCTTTGGCGCTCAGCCTTCTTCACGGTCCAACTCTCACATCTATACAGACTGTAAGTCGATAATATCACTACAGTGGTGCTTGAATGCTTGGCAACACCAAATAAAAAAGAAAACACAAATCAATCAAAACTATTTCAATTCACTCTCAAGAGTGATTGTGAATGAATGACAAAAAACCCAGCATCCAGGTTATTTAGAGGGGAACATGAAAACCCTATGCCCCACAACATTAGGCAAATTATGTTATCAATATTTTAATTAATTGTTCTGAGCTTGGCTAACTTCGGAGAAGGCAATGGCACCCCCCTCCAGTACTCTTGCCTGGAAAATCCCATGGATGGAGGAGCCTGGTAGGCTGCAGTCCATGGGGTGGTTGAGAGTTGGACACAACTCAGTGACTTCACTTTCACTTTTCGCTTTCATGCATTGGAGAAGGAATGGCAACCCACTCCAGTGTTCTTGCCTGGAGAGTCCCAGGGGTGGCGGAGCCTGGTGGGCTGCCTTCTATGGGGTCACACAGAGTCGGACACGACTGAAGCGACTTAGCAGCAACAGCAGACTAACTTACATCTTATCCTACTTTAGGAAAATGCTTAGAATCTATGATTGTCAATTTGAATAAAAAAAGTTGTTTTCCTAAGGAAAGTTTTATGATAAATACGCTAATTCCATTGGAGAATAATGGTATACACATACCATTGTGTGGAGAAAGAGATGGCAGCCCATTCCAGCATTCTTACCTAGGGAATCCCATGGACAGAGGAGCCTGGCAGGCTACCGTCCATGAGGTCAAAAGAGTTGGACGTGACTTAGCAACTAAACCATCACCATCACATGCTCCTTGTAAACACAAAAACAGAGTTTAACTTGAACATTACTGTGATAATTCAACTCTTTTTTTCTGATTGTTTTTTGTTTGGTGACCTTATTATTTGTCAGTGTGGTAGAACATGTGAGTATATTATTTCCAAACCTTCCGAGTGCTAAGTTTTAGATTGTTTTTTAATTAGCATTTTAATTGCTCATCAAAGTAATTGAAGACAGAGTGGGAAAATGGAACACTTGCTAATCCCTTTGGCATCAGTCAGTGCTGTTTTCCCAAGGTCAAGTGCCTTCCTTATGGAAACCTGCTTTGAGCTCCCTATTACATGCCAGGCCAGTGCTAGACTGGCATCTTTGAAAGATTTTCTCCCTTTTTTCTTCCTTCAGTCTACATGTTTGCTTACTACCTTAGGTGAGATGTGAACTTGTTGAATCAATCCTGGGCTTTTTTTGTGCGAGAGACAAATATTTGACATGATTGTTAACTTTTTAAATAAAATACTTAATGTCTTCCATGTTGCAAACACTGGGCTGGCAACAAGTATAATTCTAATTGTAAAAGGTAAAGTCATTTTTTTCTTTGTCTATAGACCACACTGCCCCATCCCACAAAGTGACATATAACCAAATGGGAGAAACATTTACAAATGAATACCAGGAGGAGGACAGTTGGTACAGAGGCTAAAGTGCCTGTATGATTGCCAGGATTGCCATCTACTTGCTGTGTAAGCTCCGTGTGTGCCTCATTGATGTGGGGATAAAGACAAGACCATGATGAGAATTTAGGATATTGATACTTGTGATTTGTTTAGAATGATCCTTAAAACATTTCAGCAATATATTTCCCTTTATTATTTTGACAGTGAATACAAGATTAATCTGGCTTGGGGCCCACAGTATAAAGACCAAGATTTCATGGTAAAATTCATGTTGCTGTTAAAAAGTAAACATGCTTTTCTCAGGCCTGAAAATATGATCCAGGTCATTCTTGCTGATTTGATCTTCTTCCCTAATCCTTCATCAGGATGCAAAAATGTTTCTATCTCATATATATACCTGCGCTTGCCTTCTGGCTAACACCCTATATCTTTACACAAAGCTTTAAAAAAAGCAAATATGCCAGGACCCTGACTTAGATAGTAAATACATTAGGGAATAGTTTGGCTTTCAAGAAGGACTGTCTGCTTTACCAAAAATGGATGATGAGGAAGATAGTCATAACTACGATGGAAGAATTAAGGAACTGATCAAAATTCAGCTGAAAAAAAATGGCTTGTCCAATTATAATTATGTCAATTCAAGTCAAGTGCTCCACAAGCTAGAATAACTGATGAATGGCCATCATTTTGGCTTGAACAGCAGATCTGGTCTCAGGGCAAAAGAATAAGTTATCCCTGAATTTATTTGTTTATTTTTTTAATTCCAATTTTTCTTTCTGCTATTCAGACCACCAATCTCCTCTCTCTCATACAACCCTGAAAATAAGTACAATGCATTTTAATGTGTACAATTAATAGGCTCTTAATCCTGTGTTGTGTGACTGAAAACATTTTTAGAAAACCGTACTCATTTAAAAAAAATTTATAGCTTGCCGTCTGAATTAAGTCTGCCTACTCTGAAAATGTGTTTCTCAGGTGGTACAGTGGTAAGGAATCTGCCTGCCAATGCAGGAGATATAAGAGACTTGGGTTTGATCCCTGGATCAGGAAGATCCCTGGAGGAGGAAATGGCAACCCTCTCCAGTGTTCTTGCGTGGGAAATCCCATGGACAGAAGAGCCTGGTGAGCTGCAGTCTGGGCAACACTAAGATATTCCCCTGGTTCTCTTATCCAACTCTATTACTGTCCGTAAGCTCCTTATGTCTAGAATTTCTGGTGCTGCTCTGTTTAGAATTTTATTCTGTTGAGTTGATAAAATACTTACAGGGATGTTTTTCTAACATTTACCATTTCATTATTTTATGTTCATTTTAGTTTATCAACTTTTCCAATTTAAAGGAAGGTGGACCCCTTCCAGGGCTCAAAACTGGGCTCTTGTCTAACACTGGGAAATGAATTGTCCGAGGAGACACATGTGCTGACAAAGCAAGAGATTTTACTGGGAAAGGGCACCCGGGTGGAGAGCTGTAGGGTAAGAGAACCCAGGAGAACAGCTCTGCCGCATGGTCTCGGGTTTTATGGTGATGGGATTAGTTTCCGGGTGGCCTTTGGCCAATCATTCTAATTCAGAGTCTTTCATGGTGGCGCACGATCGCTCAGCCAAGATGGATGCTAGCGAGAGGGATTCTGGGAAGTGGACGGACACGTGGTGTCTCCTTTCCACCTTTCCTGAACTCTTCCAGTTGGTGGTGGCTTATTCGCTCCCTATCCCTTATCAGGATCTCCTGCAAATGGTTACTCTGGAGCCTGGCCAGGGTGGGCGGTTCAATCAGTGTGTTTCCCCTAACAGCTTCACCCTTTCTCCCGCCTGGTTCTTTTCTGTTGGCTATAGTTTGGTGACTTCACTGCCCTTCTTTTTTGTTTTGTTCATGTTTCCTTCAGATCCTCTCTTATCTTTATATTTTTTTATATCTAACTATAAACTGTTAGATATTGGTTTGACCAATAATAGGAGACTTGTCTCCTATTTAAATTCCTTAATATAATTGATATACTTAGTTTTATATCTGTCAGTTTTTAAATTTCCATCTGCCAGGTTAGTAAAAAGTTAAAAGAGACTTGATATTGTGTCTCCTGCTGTTCAGAGTGCTTTTTCCTTTGTCTCTTTTCCTGCTATTTATTTTACCTTTCAAAAAAATCAAAATATATTTTAAGTTTGATAGAGATGTACTGCAGAATAAGGATATATGACTTTAGAGTCATCCATTTCCCCATCTGGATTTTTACCTACAAACACAGAAGTCACAGTAATTCCTGAAAGCACAGTGGTCTCAACCCCTGACTCAAAGAGAAGTCAGTTTTCCATGCCTTCTGCAGTTTATCATTTTTCCACTCTGACAAAAGAAGACTGTTCTCATTTTGAGGCATAGCTTCTAAAATGTGTTTTCCTAGGTCATCAAGTTGATGACAGGGAAAGAGTTGCATTTCTGTTTTTAGAGGCACAGCAGAAATCTCTCTCCAATAGCTTTGTAAATGTCATTGCCTCCTAACCTTTGAAAGGTCCATTATTTCAGACCCAGGCCAGAGCAGGGTGACCACTGACAGGTTATACACATGTACAAAAACACATTTTGTCCTCGGATGGGAAGATGATGGGTACTATTATACCTGAGGTTTCTTTTCTCTTGGTACTAGCAAAAAGCCTGATGACTTGATACAGATCTAATTCACATAATGACGTGCCATCTGTGACCTGAGAAGTGCTCTGAAATAGAGTCCAGAGCACATCAGGGACCTCTTGCAGTCCTCAGAACACTTGATCTAACCAGCTTCAAGTTTGGCATGGAGGGTGATTGCCCTTGCTTACCTGTGACCCAGGCATTCCAGAGCACTTGATTAATATTGTACTCAGATGAAAGATTTACTTTGCTCTCAGCTCCTAATGTCAAACAATGTTCTGTCAATATGTATCAGAGAATGCAATGGCACCCCACTCCAGTACTCTTGCCTGGAAAAATCCCATGGATGGAGGAGCCTGGTAGGCTGCAGTCCATGGGGTCGCTAAGTCGGACATGACTGAGAGACTTCACTTTCACCTTTTGCTTTCATGCATTGGGGAAGGAAATGGCAACCTGCTCCAGTGTTTTTGCCTGGAGAATCCCAGGGACAGGGGAGCCTGGTGGGCTGCCATCTATGGGGTTGCACAGAGTCGGACACGACTGAGCGACTTCACTTTCACCTTTCGCTTTCATGCCTTGGAGAAGGAAATGGCAACCCACTCCAGTGTTCTTGCCTCGAGAATCCCAGGGACAGGGGAGCCTGGTGGGCTGCCATCTATGGAGTCGCACAGAGTCAGACACGACTGAAGCCTCTTAGCAATAGCTTAGCAATAGCATATATCCTATGTATATATACATTTCTATACATTATGTATACTCAGAAAGAGGGATTGCTTTCAGTTCAGTTAGATATACACCAATAAAGTTCTAGGCTCATAAAAGAAAAGTTAGCACAAGTGCTCAGGAAGGCATTCCTGTAGAGAGCAGAGATAACACACAGTGAGTACTGATTGAGTCAACATGGATTATCTAAACACATATTATGGCACTGAACTGGGACCATGCAGATCTAAATGGGGGGAAAAAAGGTTGATGTTCTTTCAAACTTTTCAGTGGAAAATACTGATGCAAGTAAGCCTTTTTGGGGGAATACATGAGTCTGTTGTCAAAAGACTCTCTGTTTATGATGTGGATATGAGTTTGTCATAGAGTTCGTTACACGGAGTGAACACAGCCCCTTTGTGCACGTAGAAGGTTCTGGGAAGGGGCTCTTTTCTGAAAGAATACTTGAGGTCGTACACCTAGAAACAAATTCTGTTTCTCAGACAGAAAGCAAGGACTTTAAGGA
>SJYC01000383.1:0-49886 GCA_006408675.1 Madoqua kirkii
AACCCTATGCCCCACAACATTAGGCAAATTATGTTATCAATATTTTAATTAATTGTTCTGAGCTTGGCTAACTTCGGAGAAGGCAATGGCACCCCCCTCCAGTACTCTTGCCTGGAAAATCCCATGGATGGAGGAGCCTGGTAGGCTGCAGTCCATGGGGTGGTTGAGAGTTGGACACAACTCAGTGACTTCACTTTCACTTTTCGCTTTCATGCATTGGAGAAGGAATGGCAACCCACTCCAGTGTTCTTGCCTGGAGAGTCCCAGGGGTGGCGGAGCCTGGTGGGCTGCCTTCTATGGGGTCACACAGAGTCGGACACGACTGAAGCGACTTAGCAGCAACAGCAGACTAACTTACATCTTATCCTACTTTAGGAAAATGCTTAGAATCTATGATTGTCAATTTGAATAAAAAAAGTTGTTTTCCTAAGGAAAGTTTTATGATAAATACGCTAATTCCATTGGAGAATAATGGTATACACATACCATTGTGTGGAGAAAGAGATGGCAGCCCATTCCAGCATTCTTACCTAGGGAATCCCATGGACAGAGGAGCCTGGCAGGCTACCGTCCATGAGGTCAAAAGAGTTGGACGTGACTTAGCAACTAAACCATCACCATCACATGCTCCTTGTAAACACAAAAACAGAGTTTAACTTGAACATTACTGTGATAATTCAACTCTTTTTTTCTGATTGTTTTTTGTTTGGTGACCTTATTATTTGTCAGTGTGGTAGAACATGTGAGTATATTATTTCCAAACCTTCCGAGTGCTAAGTTTTAGATTGTTTTTTAATTAGCATTTTAATTGCTCATCAAAGTAATTGAAGACAGAGTGGGAAAATGGAACACTTGCTAATCCCTTTGGCATCAGTCAGTGCTGTTTTCCCAAGGTCAAGTGCCTTCCTTATGGAAACCTGCTTTGAGCTCCCTATTACATGCCAGGCCAGTGCTAGACTGGCATCTTTGAAAGATTTTCTCCCTTTTTTCTTCCTTCAGTCTACATGTTTGCTTACTACCTTAGGTGAGATGTGAACTTGTTGAATCAATCCTGGGCTTTTTTTGTGCGAGAGACAAATATTTGACATGATTGTTAACTTTTTAAATAAAATACTTAATGTCTTCCATGTTGCAAACACTGGGCTGGCAACAAGTATAATTCTAATTGTAAAAGGTAAAGTCATTTTTTTCTTTGTCTATAGACCACACTGCCCCATCCCACAAAGTGACATATAACCAAATGGGAGAAACATTTACAAATGAATACCAGGAGGAGGACAGTTGGTACAGAGGCTAAAGTGCCTGTATGATTGCCAGGATTGCCATCTACTTGCTGTGTAAGCTCCGTGTGTGCCTCATTGATGTGGGGATAAAGACAAGACCATGATGAGAATTTAGGATATTGATACTTGTGATTTGTTTAGAATGATCCTTAAAACATTTCAGCAATATATTTCCCTTTATTATTTTGACAGTGAATACAAGATTAATCTGGCTTGGGGCCCACAGTATAAAGACCAAGATTTCATGGTAAAATTCATGTTGCTGTTAAAAAGTAAACATGCTTTTCTCAGGCCTGAAAATATGATCCAGGTCATTCTTGCTGATTTGATCTTCTTCCCTAATCCTTCATCAGGATGCAAAAATGTTTCTATCTCATATATATACCTGCGCTTGCCTTCTGGCTAACACCCTATATCTTTACACAAAGCTTTAAAAAAAGCAAATATGCCAGGACCCTGACTTAGATAGTAAATACATTAGGGAATAGTTTGGCTTTCAAGAAGGACTGTCTGCTTTACCAAAAATGGATGATGAGGAAGATAGTCATAACTACGATGGAAGAATTAAGGAACTGATCAAAATTCAGCTGAAAAAAAATGGCTTGTCCAATTATAATTATGTCAATTCAAGTCAAGTGCTCCACAAGCTAGAATAACTGATGAATGGCCATCATTTTGGCTTGAACAGCAGATCTGGTCTCAGGGCAAAAGAATAAGTTATCCCTGAATTTATTTGTTTATTTTTTTAATTCCAATTTTTCTTTCTGCTATTCAGACCACCAATCTCCTCTCTCTCATACAACCCTGAAAATAAGTACAATGCATTTTAATGTGTACAATTAATAGGCTCTTAATCCTGTGTTGTGTGACTGAAAACATTTTTAGAAAACCGTACTCATTTAAAAAAAATTTATAGCTTGCCTCTGAATTAAGTCTGCCTACTCTGAAAATGTGTTTCTCAGGTGGTACAGTGGTAAGGAATCTGCCTGCCAATGCAGGAGATATAAGAGACTTGGGTTTGATCCCTGGATCAGGAAGATCCCTGGAGGAGGAAATGGCAACCCTCTCCAGTGTTCTTGCGTGGGAAATCCCATGGACAGAAGAGCCTGGTGAGCTGCAGTCTGGGCAACACTAAGATATTCCCCTGGTTCTCTTATCCAACTCTATTACTGTCCGTAAGCTCCTTATGTCTAGAATTTCTGGTGCTGCTCTGTTTAGAATTTTATTCTGTTGAGTTGATAAAATACTTACAGGGATGTTTTTCTAACATTTACCATTTCATTATTTTATGTTCATTTTAGTTTATCAACTTTTCCAATTTAAAGGAAGGTGGACCCCTTCCAGGGCTCAAAACTGGGCTCTTGTCTAACACTGGGAAATGAATTGTCCGAGGAGACACATGTGCTGACAAAGCAAGAGATTTTACTGGGAAAGGGCACCCGGGTGGAGAGCTGTAGGGTAAGAGAACCCAGGAGAACAGCTCTGCCGCATGGTCTCGGGTTTTATGGTGATGGGATTAGTTTCCGGGTGGCCTTTGGCCAATCATTCTAATTCAGAGTCTTTCATGGTGGCGCACGATCGCTCAGCCAAGATGGATGCTAGCGAGAGGGATTCTGGGAAGTGGACGGACACGTGGTGTCTCCTTTCCACCTTTCCTGAACTCTTCCAGTTGGTGGTGGCTTATTCGCTCCCTATCCCTTATCAGGATCTCCTGCAAATGGTTACTCTGGAGCCTGGCCAGGGTGGGCGGTTCAATCAGTGTGTTTCCCCTAACAGCTTCACCCTTTCTCCCGCCTGGTTCTTTTCTGTTGGCTATAGTTTGGTGACTTCACTGCCCTTCTTTTTTGTTTTGTTCATGTTTCCTTCAGATCCTCTCTTATCTTTATATTTTTTTATATCTAACTATAAACTGTTAGATATTGGTTTGACCAATAATAGGAGACTTGTCTCCTATTTAAATTCCTTAATATAATTGATATACTTAGTTTTATATCTGTCAGTTTTTAAATTTCCATCTGCCAGGTTAGTAAAAAGTTAAAAGAGACTTGATATTGTGTCTCCTGCTGTTCAGAGTGCTTTTTCCTTTGTCTCTTTTCCTGCTATTTATTTTACCTTTCAAAAAAATCAAAATATATTTTAAGTTTGATAGAGATGTACTGCAGAATAAGGATATATGACTTTAGAGTCATCCATTTCCCCATCTGGATTTTTACCTACAAACACAGAAGTCACAGTAATTTCTGAAAGCACAGTGGTCTCAACCCCTGACTCAAAGAGAAGTCAGTTTTCCATGCCTTCTGCAGTTTATCATTTTTCCACTCTGACAAAAGAAGACTGTTCTCATTTTGAGGCATAGCTTCTAAAATGTGTTTTCCTAGGTCATCAAGTTGATGACAGGGAAAGAGTTGCATTTCTGTTTTTAGAGGCACAGCAGAAATCTCTCTCCAATAGCTTTGTAAATGTCATTGCCTCCTAACCTTTGAAAGGTCCATTATTTCAGACCCAGGCCAGAGCAGGGTGACCACTGACAGGTTATACACATGTACAAAAACACATTTTGTCCTCGGATGGGAAGATGATGGGTACTATTATACCTGAGGTTTCTTTTCTTTGGTACTAGCAAAAAGCCTGATGACTTGATACAGATCTAATTCACATAATGACGTGCCATCTGTGACCTGAGAAGTGCTCTGAAATAGAGTCCAGAGCACATCAGGGACCTCTTGCAGTCCTCAGAACACTTGATCTAACCAGCTTCAAGTTTGGCATGGAGGGTGATTGCCCTTGCTTACCTGTGACCCAGGCATTCCAGAGCACTTGATTAATATTGTACTCAGATGAAAGATTTACTTTGCTCTCAGCTCCTAATGTCAAACAATGTTCTGTCAATATGTATCAGAGAATGCAATGGCACCCCACTCCAGTACTCTTGCCTGGAAAAATCCCATGGATGGAGGAGCCTGGTAGGCTGCAGTCCATGGGGTCGCTAAGTCGGACATGACTGAGAGACTTCACTTTCACCTTTTGCTTTCATGCATTGGGGAAGGAAATGGCAACCTGCTCCAGTGTTTTTGCCTGGAGAATCCCAGGGACAGGGGAGCCTGGTGGGCTGCCATCTATGGGGTTGCACAGAGTCGGACACGACTGAGCGACTTCACTTTCACCTTTCGCTTTCATGCCTTGGAGAAGGAAATGGCAACCCACTCCAGTGTTCTTGCCTCGAGAATCCCAGGGACAGGGGAGCCTGGTGGGCTGCCATCTATGGAGTCGCACAGAGTCAGACACGACTGAAGCCTCTTAGCAATAGCTTAGCAATAGCATATATCCTATGTATATATACATTTCTATACATTATGTATACTCAGAAAGAGGGATTGCTTTCAGTTCAGTTAGATATACACCAATAAAGTTCTAGGCTCATAAAAGAAAAGTTAGCACAAGTGCTCAGGAAGGCATTCCTGTAGAGAGCAGAGATAACACACAGTGAGTACTGATTGAGTCAACATGGATTATCTAAACACATATTATGGCACTGAACTGGGACCATGCAGATCTAAATGGGGGGAAAAAAGGTTGATGTTCTTTCAAACTTTTCAGTGGAAAATACTGATGCAAGTAAGCCTTTTTGGGGGAATACATGAGTCTGTTGTCAAAAGACTCTCTGTTTATGATGTGGATATGAGTTTGTCATAGAGTTCGTTACACGGAGTGAACACAGCCCCTTTGTGCACGTAGAAGGTTCTGGGAAGGGGCTCTTTTCTGAAAGAATACTTGAGGTCGTACACCTAGAAACAAATTCTGTTTCTCAGACAGAAAGCAAGGACTTTAAGGACTAGTCCTTGGTATGTGACATATGGAAATCTGTTTCTTTATCTGAAAGAAACTAGTGTTATCATCATGTCAAAATAGGAGTTCCTGCAGGATATTTCGGGAGGTAAAGTATCTGGAGTGAGAGTTATGGTTTAGATTTGAGTTGAAGGATAGATCACTTGAGATTTTTGTGTATCAGCTGATTCTCAAAAAGCATTAAAATCTTGTATTCCTTCAGGGTTTGGTAAAGTCTTTGAAATATTCCACTCTGCCTAAGCAATGAAAAGGCGCCTAAGGTAGGATCTTGTTTGTTTTTCTTTTTGCTTACATTATTAGAACAGAGAAAAAAGAGCATTTTAGAACCAGGGCGGGGGTGGCCGTAGTATTTGAAGTAAGAGAAACTCAATGTTCAGGCTTTCCTTTTCTTTCTTTCTTTCATTTTTTAAAGAATTTTCTCCCCAGGAATATAAGCAAGAGATTAGTAATTAAATTTTCATAATCAAATATACACATACACACACACCTACAAACACACCAGAGGGGACAAAACAAGATGGGTCTGGTCACCACAGCTTACGATTTATTATGAGAGAACAAATGGTAGATAAATAAGTCAACAAAGATAATTTATATAATTATGAATTGAAATGAATGCTGCAAAGGAAAAGGTCAGAGAACTATGCAAAGCAGCCTAGTTTATTTGAGGGGATCAAGGAATTCTTTTCAGAGACAATGGCATTTCAGCTGAGCCTTGACAGATGAGTAGGATTTTAACCAGGCAGAGAAATAGAGGAAAGAATGTCCCTGAGAGAGAAGACAGCTCCTGTGAGGCATCTGAGGAGGGAAGGCTGTCCCTGCCCTCCATTTGAGTAGCTGAGGAAATTCCACAGCTAGGGCATCCGCAAGGATGGGAAGCAGAGCATCCGGAGGGATTCAGCAGGTAGGCAGGTATAGTACTGTGTTATTAATAGTTACCTGGAGCTGCTAGAACTGAGTACCATGAACTGGGTGGGAAACTGGCTGGTGAAAGTGTCTAAAACAATAGACGCTTATTTTCTTATATCTCTGGAGGCAAAGAGTCTGAAATCAATTATGTATACTCAGAAAGAGGGATTGCTTTCAGTTCAGTTAGATATACACCAATAAAGTTCTAGGCTCATAAAAGAAAAGTTAGCACAAGTGCTCAGGAAGGCATTCCTGTAGAGAGCAGAGATAACACACAGTGAGTACTGATTGAGTCAACATGGATTATCTAAACACATATTATGGCACTGAACTGGGACCATGCAGATCTAAATGGGGGGAAAAAAGGTTGATGTTCTTTCAAACTTTTCAGTGGAAAATACTGATGCAAGTAAGCCTTTTTGGGGGAATACATGAGTCTGTTGTCAAAAGACTCTCTGTTTATGATGTGGATATGAGTTTGTCATAGAGTTCGTACACGGAGTGAACACAGCCCCTTTGTGCACGTAGAAGGTTCTGGGAAGGGGCTCTTTTCTGAAAGAATACTTGAGGTCGTACACCTAGAAACAAATTCTGTTTCTCAGACAGAAAGCAAGGACTTTAAGGACTAGTCCTTGGTATGTGACATATGGAAATCTGTTTCTTTATCTGAAAGAAACTAGTGTTATCATCATGTCAAAATAGGAGTTCCTGCAGGATATTTCGGGAGGTAAAGTATCTGGAGTGAGAGTTATGGTTTAGATTTGAGTTGAAGGATAGATCACTTGAGATTTTTGTGTATCAGCTGATTCTCAAAAAGCATTAAAATCTTGTATTCCTTCAGGGTTTGGTAAAGTCTTTGAAATATTCCACTCTGCCTAAGCAATGAAAAGGCGCCTAAGGTAGGATCTTGTTTGTTTTTCTTTTTGCTTACATTATTAGAACAGAGAAAAAAGAGCATTTTAGAACCAGGGCGGGGGTGGCCGTAGTATTTGAAGTAAGAGAAACTCAATGTTCAGGCTTTCCTTTTCTTTCTTTCTTTCATTTTTTAAAGAATTTTCTCCCCAGGAATATAAGCAAGAGATTAGTAATTAAATTTTCATAATCAAATATACACATACACACACACCTACAAACACACCAGAGGGGACAAAACAAGATGGGTCTGGTCACCACAGCTTACGATTTATTATGAGAGAACAAATGGTAGATAAATAAGTCAACAAAGATAATTTATATAATTATGAATTGAAATGAATGCTGCAAAGGAAAAGGTCAGAGAACTATGCAAAGCAGCCTAGTTTATTTGAGGGGATCAAGGAATTCTTTTCAGAGACAATGGCATTTCAGCTGAGCCTTGACAGATGAGTAGGATTTTAACCAGGCAGAGAAATAGAGGAAAGAATGTCCCTGAGAGAGAAGACAGCTCCTGTGAGGCATCTGAGGAGGGAAGGCTGTCCCTGCCCTCCATTTGAGTAGCTGAGGAAATTCCACAGCTAGGGCATCCGCAAGGATGGGAGCAGAGCATCCGGAGGGATTCAGCAGGTAGGCAGGTATAGTACTGTGTTATTAATAGTTACCTGGAGCTGCTAGAACTGAGTACCATGAACTGGGTGGGAAACTGGCTGGTGAAAGTGTCTAAAACAATAGACGCTTATTTTCTTATATCTCTGGAGGCAAAGAGTCTGAAATCAGGATGACGGCAGGGTCGTGCTCTTTTGCCTGGCTTTGGGGAATTGCTGGAAGTCCTTGGCATTCTTTGACTTCTTTATCACACCATCTCTGCCTCTGTGTTCCTTCTGTGTGTCTATCTCTGTGTCTCTTCTCTTTTTATAAGGACCCTCGTTGTATTGGAGTAAGGATCCCCTCTGTTCCAGGATGACCCAATCTTAATTTGCATCTTAATTACATTTACGAAGACTATGTTTCCAAATAAGATCACGTTCCCACTTAACAAGGGATTAGTGTTTCAATGGACCCTTTGGGGAACACGATTTAGCCCACAGCAGCAGTCTGTAAACTCTGGCGAGGAGTGAGTGTTCCATTCACTGAGAAACCTTTAGAGTGTTTTAAGCAAAGGATTAGCGTGATTTAACTTATTGTCTACTGTACTGTGGCATTTTACAGAAATGAACCTAAATGAACTTTTTGGTCAAACTATATGATTCCATTTATAGGACACATTAGAAAGGGGAAAAGTATCAGTCCAGTAGTTGCCAGGGGGTAAGGGGATCAACCACAAAGGCACCATAGGTGATTTGGAGGATGGATGGAAATATTTAATACTTTGACTGTAATTATTTTGTGAACATTTATAGGTGTGTACACCTGGGAAATGGGAAAATTTTACTGTGTAATGATACCTCGATATCAAATATGCACTGAGAATGGACTCAGATCAGACCCTACTCTGGTGGTCTAGTTGAGACAAAGTTGTTGCTTAGATTATGGTGGTGAAGCTGAAGCTTTAATATTTTGGCCACCTGATATGAAGAGCCAGCTCACTGGAAAAGACCCTGATGCTGGGAAAGATGGAAGGCAAAAGAAGAGGGCAGTAGAAAATGAGACGGTTAGATAGCACCACCAGTTCAATGGACATGAATCTGAGCAAACTCTGGAAGACCGTGAAGGACAGAGGAGCCTGGCATGCTAAGTCCATGGGGTCGTAAAGAGTGAGACACGATGTAAGGACTGATCAAGAACACATTTTTGGCCTTCCATTTCGCTCCCTTTGGAATCAGCTATCAGTTTGCCAGCTCCTTACCATTTTGGCAGCTCACTGAAAAGAGCTTTTGGTCCCAAGACAAGTAAAGGAAGAGGTCTGAACCTGGGGGGCATCTGCCTGAGTGGGGTCAGGAGTCAACAGAAGAAGGAGATTATATAACTTTCCCAAGGTTTGTTTCTGCTCAGAATAATTGAGAAAGATAACACAGATGCTGAAGAAGGGAGGTAGAGAATGGAATGAAGTGTCTCTCTGTCCCGTGTGTCAATCTTTGGGGATGTATTGAGGAAAAACTAGAGGCCGTGAGGAATAAATATGCTCCTCCCCCATCCTCTAAGATGTCACCAAGGATAAGCTGCAGAAGCCTGATCTCTCTCAGCTGTGCGTCAGTTTCAATTCCCCAAGAAAGACTTTGACACTCATCTGAAGTGTTTCATTGACAATAAGAAGAAATTTGCAAAAACAAGTTGCTCTGGAGAAAGTGAATATATGTAATTTTTTTTTCTTAAGAGTCACTTTTGTTATTGGTGTATTTTAGTTGGGACAAGGAAACATTTTATAACTTATTTGTTAAACAACAAATAATTTTTTCCCCTTGTAGTCTTTTTTAAAAGGAGAAATAATCAATAAACTTGTTTTCAAGCCCTTTTACTGCCATTGATCTATGGAATCAGCTAAACTCAAATCTTAGAGGAGTCAGTGTCAGACTGTGCAATTGAAAATCATTTTAAGGGCTATTTATATTTAAAGAAGATATACTATAGCTGTATTAAAAGTCACACTAACTCTAGACCTTGACAGAGTAAAATTCCAGAGTTTTAATTCTAGCCCTGTGAATTAGTTATGTAATCTTGTGCAAATTAGTGTTTCTCTTAGATCAGATATCCTCCTCTGTAATATGATATAGGTACATATATATATGTGTGTATGTGTGTGTATATGTGTGTGTGTAAAATCTACTTAGTAAATTTGGATGTTGAAATTATTCTATGTAGAGCACCTGTAACATGTGACATTTTTCACTTCATTAATTCTTACTCTCTGTTGCTTTCCCCTATAGCACTTACTATATAACATATATCGTATTCCTCTTCTCTGTCTCTCCATGATAGAATATAGAACCGTGAGATGAGTTTGTTTAGCTTATTTCTTTAACCTCAGTGCCTAGATCAGTGCCTAAAAGAAGAGGGCAGTAGAAAATGAGACGGTTAGATAGCACCACCAGTTCAATGGACATGAATCTGAGCAAACTCTGGAAGACCGTGAAGGACAGAGGAGCCTGGCATGCTAAGTCCATGGGGTCGTAAAGAGTGAGACACGATGTAAGGACTGATCAAGAACACATTTTTGGCCTTCCATTTCGCTCCCTTTGGAATCAGCTATCAGTTTGCCAGCTCCTTACCATTTTGGCAGCTCACTGAAAAGAGCTTTTGGTCCCAAGACAAGTAAAGGAAGAGGTCTGAACCTGGGGGGCATCTGCCTGAGTGGGGTCAGGAGTCAACAGAAGAAGGAGATTATATAACTTTCCCAAGGTTTGTTTCTGCTCAGAATAATTGAGAAAGATAACACAGATGCTGAAGAAGGGAGGTAGAGAATGGAATGAAGTGTCTCTCTGTCCCGTGTGTCAATCTTTGGGGATGTATTGAGGAAAAACTAGAGGCCGTGAGGAATAAATATGCTCCTCCCCCATCCTCTAAGATGTCACCAAGGATAAGCTGCAGAAGCCTGATCTCTCTCAGCTGTGCGTCAGTTTCAATTCCCCAAGAAAGACTTTGACACTCATCTGAAGTGTTTCATTGACAATAAGAAGAAATTTGCAAAAACAAGTTGCTCTGGAGAAAGTGAATATATGTAATTTTTTTTTCTTAAGAGTCACTTTTGTTATTGGTGTATTTTAGTTGGGACAAGGAAACATTTTATAACTTATTTGTTAAACAACAAATAATTTTTTCCCCTTGTAGTCTTTTTTAAAAGGAGAAATAATCAATAAACTTGTTTTCAAGCCCTTTTACTGCCATTGATCTATGGAATCAGCTAAACTCAAATCTTAGAGGAGTCAGTGTCAGACTGTGCAATTGAAAATCATTTTAAGGGCTATTTATATTTAAAGAAGATATACTATAGCTGTATTAAAAGTCACACAACTCTAGACCTTGACAGAGTAAAATTCCAGAGTTTTAATTCTAGCCCTGTGAATTAGTTATGTAATCTTGTGCAAATTAGTGTTTCTCTTAGATCAGATATCCTCCTCTGTAATATGATATAGGTACATATATATATGTGTGTATGTGTGTGTATATGTGTGTGTGTAAAATCTACTTAGTAAATTTGGATGTTGAAATTATTCTATGTAGAGCACCTGTAACATGTGACATTTTTCACTTCATTAATTCTTACTCTCTGTTGCTTTCCCCTATAGCACTTACTATATAACATATATCGTATTCCTCTTCTCTGTCTCTCCATGATAGAATATAGAACCGTGAGATGAGTTTGTTTAGCTTATTTCTTTAACCTCAGTGCCTAGATCAGTGCCTGGTAGGTGACAAAAGATAATTGTTCAGTTGATGAACAAATGATTCTTAGTAATAATACTACTCTCTTCCCTTGATCAGCAGTGTGTAATTTAAGTGTGAAGCTTCTCAGCAGTGTGATTTCCTAGCTGTTCCTTGGATACAATCAAAAGCTTTGCTGTTGATACAAGTGAAAATAAAAGGCATCGCAACCTTAAATTGGATGAAAACTCCTTTCCTCACCCAATCAGGTGTCAAAAACAGAAATCCAGAGTATCTGTAGCTGGGAGGAAGGGCAAAGCCTATGCGAGCATCCTGACTCCAGGGTTTGTTCAGCTCCTGTACCTTGGGCATTGCCTTACTGTCCAAAATGTAGAGATATTCATGAATAATGGAATGGAACATGAACAAGAACTTGTATTTGTTCTCTTGTTTGCCACAAGAAAGAAGTGTTCTCAGTAGAAGGCACACTGAAAGTTTCTCTTGGTTTTGAATTCCGGCTCTGATGTCAACTGGTTCTGTCTCTGGACTGCAAAATAGACAGCTTTATTCATTAATTCCTTTGATTAATCTAGCTAAAATATTCTCTGAGTTGTGTGAGTTTGGTATTGCTGAAAACCATTCCTATTCTTTCAAACATGTCCACGCTTTTCATCATGTTTAATTCCACAGCACCTAATGTAGTTGATGCCAGAGAATTTTGGGGGGGAAGTGTCTTCTCTGGAAGAAAGTCAGTTTGGGGGCGGGGGCCAATACAAGTACTTCCAGTAACGATCACATTCATAAAAGAGCTGAGTGAGCTGGTTGAGGGAAGCTACGGAGTGAACTCTGACTCTCCATGATGAAAGCCTGTCTGTGTTCATTCATCACTGTTAGAGTAAATAGACAGAGGGTGGCCCCAGCCTTCTCAAGGCTGAGCTGGCCTCACATCTAGAGTTTGCTACTGAGCAGTACTCTCATAATTTCTTCTGAGAATTGTGTTGTTATGAAAAGTACAATGGAAAAAGGACTAAAGATCTATTTGCAGCAAGATCAGAAAATGGAAATATTGTTCACAGAAATACTTTTCATGTGTGATTGAAAAAGTAATTAAGTCCAGTTTTGCTCTTCTTCTTTTCTCTAGTAGTTATGTGATATATATTATGTGCTAATATAGAAAGGCATGTTTTCCCATTCTGATAAGCACCTCTACTACCAAGTGGAGCCACATCTGAGTCATCTCTAAAATTGTCCATCTTTTTTTTTTTGTAAACAAAACATTGTATTTTTTTCAGCTTTTGTATTTTTATTTGAACTTTTTATTGTGTATTGGATTATAGCCAATTAACAAAATTGTGATAGTTACAGGAGAACTGTGAAGGGACTCAGCCATACGTATACATGTATTCATTCTCCCCTCAAACTCCCTCTCCAGGTTGCCACATAACATTGAATAGAGTGCTATGTGCTAAACAGTAGGTCCTTAACAGTTACATCTTGACTCCTACCTAAGGTGATTGGAGATACAGAAATATGTGAAGCCCCTGGATGATTTCTCCTTATTGTTTAGGAGAAACTGTCATGATGTTAATGGTATGAGTTAATCGTCTCTCTCTCTTTTACTGTGCTAAGATAGATCTGTGCTTTTTTTTTTCTGTCCTAGACTGTTTTTCTCTTTATGTAAATGGTTTTCCATCTACATCTTCTCCTTCTCTCTTTGAAAATGTAGATTGCATTTGCGAGCTAGAGATTCTGGAATACTTATAAGGAGGAAGAGACTCAAGTTTCTAGTTCCCTTTGATTGGAGTCACTCCAAGGGGATGTTCCAGGAGAAAGAAGAGTGTGCAAGGTTTTTTTTCTGTTATTTTCAGTTTGCTGCCATCCCTCGTGTAGAGATACGGCTATGGCTATCCTGAGTATTTAGTACCTTCTTAACGGACTATTTTGTGACCAGTTTCCTAATGTATTCAGTGGCACTATTGATTTTAAATATGCAATAGGACCTGCCTAAGAATTTTACTTCCCACTTTAACACCTTTGCTATTTTTTCCTCAAATTTAAGTAACATCAATAAAATTTCAAACTGCTTTCCTAAAATACATCTGCATGCCCTCACTGGCATAAATCCCCAAAGATTGTATAAAAATGTCTTTCAGTAACAAGTTATTATTACATCAGTTTTACTGACTGCAGGTAAAATAATTTATTTTTATAGTGTGAGAGCAAAGAAAAATGAGTATTTTTAATTCTCGTAGAACTGGTGGACTCCTGAGATGTTCATTCTCTGTTAGCCATTAGGAAAGAATGAGAAAAATCAAGTGAGCACAGGAATTAGCTATTTAAATGTTAATATTTGCTCTGACTTGAAAAGCTAGATTATTGTTCTTGTCTATTATGTCACATGATGACATTCATTTAGCATCAAGTCACTGGAGGTTATCCCACTTTACTAAAATAAATTATTACTGGTCATGTGACTGATTGTGCGCTTAGACCTTGAGTCAGAAAATGGCAATCAAAGCTTTGACTCTGCTACTGCTGGCTGTGTGGCTTGATCCTGGCCTCCTCACCTATAAAGTGGAAATGACCTTCTTTTTATGGTAAATAACTTGTTCCAGTTCACCAGGACTTTCCCTGGTTTTAACCCTCAAACTCCCACTGAGGGTCTAATCTCTCTCATTCCCAGGCAAACCAGGCTGGTCATTCACCTTATATCTTGCTTGGCTTCACAGATTTGTAGTATGAATACATACACAAAAATAAAATTAAAAAGCACTTTTTGAGCATGAATAATCTCTACACATGCAAACTATTACAATTGTAAAATACTATGATGAAATTTGTGGGCCTTCAAGTTCACATTCGAACATAAGCCCAGTACATCGTCTATGTGCCTGTGTGTGTCTGTGTGCTTAGTTGCTTCAGTTCAGTTCATTTCAGTCGCTCAGTCGTGTCCGACTCTTTGCGACCCCATGAATCGCAGCGCGCTAGGCCTCCCTGTTCATCACCATCTCTCGGAGTTCACTTAGACTCATGTCCATCGAGTCCGTGATGCCATCCAGCCATCTCATCCTCTGTCATCTCCTTCTCCTCCTGCCCCCAATCCCTCCCAGCATCAGAGTCTTTTCCAGTGAGTCAACTCTTCGCATGAGGTGGCCAAAGTACTGGAGCTTCAGCTTCAACATCATTCCCTCCAAAGAAATCCCAGGGTTGATCTCCTTCAGAATGGACTGGTTGGATCTCCTTGCAGTCCAAGGGACTCTCAAGAGTTTTCTGCAACACCACAGTTCAAAAGCATCAATTCTTTGGTGCTCAGCTTTCTTCATAGTCCAACTCTCACATCCATACATGACCACTGGAAAAACCATAGCCTTGACTAGAGGGACCTTAGTTGGCAAAGTAATGTCTCTGCTTTTGAATATGCTATCTAGGTTGGTCATAACTTTCCTTCCAAGGAGTAAGAGTCTTTTAATTTCATGGCTGCAGTCACCACCCTCAGTAATTTTGGAGGCCCCCCCCCCAAAAAAAAAAGTTTGCCACTGTTTCCACTGTTTCCTCATCTATTTCCCATGAAGGGATGGGACCCATGACATGACCTTCTTTTTCTGAATGTTGAGCTTTAAGCCAACGTTTTTGCTCTCCTCTTCCACTTTTATCAAGAGGCTTTTTAGTTCCTCTTCATTTTCTGCCATAAGGGTGGTGTCATCTGCATATCTGAGATTAGTGATATTTCTCCCTGCAATCTTGATTCCAGTCCGTGTTTCTTCCAGTCCAGCGTTTCTCATGATGTACTCTGCATAGAAGTTAAATAAGCAGGGTGACAATATACAGCCTGACGTACTCCTTTTCCTATTTGGAACCAGTCTGTTGTTCCATGTCCAGTTCTAACTCTTGCTTCTTGACCTGCATACAAATTTCTCAAGAGGCAGGTCAGGTCAGGTGGTCTGGTATTCCCATCTCTTTCAGAATTTTCCACAGTTTATTGTGATCCACACAGTCAAAGGCTTTGGCATAGTCAATAAAGCAGAAATAGATGTTTTTCTGGAACTCTCTTGCTTTTTATAAATAAGCAGGGTGACAATATACAGCCTTGACGTACTCCTTTTCCTATTTGGAACCAGTCTGTTGTTCCATGTCCAGTTCTAACTGTTGCTTCTTGACCTGCATACAAATTTCTCAAGAGGCAGGTCAGGTCAGGTGGTCTGGTATTCCCATCTCTTTCAGAATTTTCCACAGTTTATTGTGATCCACACAGTCAAAGGCTTTGGCATAGTCAATAAAGCAGAAATAGATGTTTTTCTGGAACTCTCTTGCTTTTCCCGTGATCCAGTGGATGTTGACAATTTGATCTTCGGTTCCTCTGCCTTTTCTAAAACCAGCTTGAACATCAGGAAGTTCACGGTTCACGTATTGCTGAAGCCTGGCTTGGAGAATTTTGAGCATTACTTTACTAGCATGTGAGATGAGTGCAATTGTGCGGTAATTTGAGCATTCTTTGGCATTACCTTTCTTTGGAACTCGAATGAAAACTGACCTTTTCCAGTCCTGCGGCCACTGCTGAGTTTTCCAAATTTGTTGGCATATTGAATGCAGCACTTTCACAGCATCATCTTTCAGGATTTGAAACAGCTCCACTGGAATTCCATCACCTCCACTAGCTTTCTTCGTAGTGATGCTTTCTAAGGCCCACTTGACTTCACATTCCAAGATGTCTGGCACTAGATTAGTGATCACATCATCATGATTATCTGGGTTGTGAATATCTTTTTTATACAGTTCTTTCGTGTATTCTTGCCACCTCTTCTTAATATCTTCTGCTTCTGTTAGGTCCAGACCATTTCTGTCTTTTACCGAGCCCATCTTTGCATGAAATGTTCCCTTGGTGTCTCTGATTTTCTTGAAGAGATCTCTAGTCTTTCCAGTTCTGTTGTTTTCCTCTATTTCTTTGCATTGATCGCTGAAGAAGGCTTTCTTATCTCTTCTTGCTATTCTTTGGAATTCTGCATTCCAGTGCTTATATCTTTCCTTTTCTCCTTTGCTTTTCACCTCTCTTCTTTTTACAGCTATTTGTAAGGCCTCCCCAGACAGCCATTTTGCTTTTTTGCATTTCTTTTCCACGGAGATGGTCTTGATCCTTGTCTCCTGTACAGTGTCATGAACCTCATTCCATAGTTCATCAGGCACTCTATCTATCAGATCTCGGCCCTTAAATCTATTTCTCACTTCCACTGTATAATCATAAGGGATTTGATTTAGGTCACACCTGAATGGTCTAGCTGTTCCGTGGACTGTAGCCTGCCAGGCTCCTGTGTCCATGACATTTCTCAGGCAAGAATACTGGGATGAATAGCCATTTCTCCAAGGGATCTTCCTGACCAGGGATTGGATTGAACCCGGGTCTGTTGCATAACAGACAGATTGAGCCACCAGGGTGGCTCAGATAGTAAAGAATCTGTAACATCATGTTATCCTATCAAAGACCTGAGAGAGCTCTGAGCCGAGACAAAACTCTGGGAACTATGGAACTCTAAGCCTACAAAACATTTTTACCTGCATTGTTTTACTTAGCCTCAAAAAACAAAAAAACAAACACATGAGAGTTATCCATTACTTTCAAATGCAAAATTGAAGCTCTCAGTCAGCAAGGTTATTTAGCTAGCAAATGGTGAGCATAGCTTGAGACCTGGGCTTTGTGACCCTGTGACTACTGCATGGCCTAAGGAAAAATATCATAAATATGTCACAAGGAAAATTGTCATAAATTCATAAATTTGCATCACATGCCCAATTTCTCTGTCATGTGAAAAATGTATATTGTACATGTTTTACAATATTTCTATAATAACCAGCTTTTCCTGTCTTAAAGCTTAGGGTAGCAGCAGCTACTGCTTTTTCCTTTTAAAGTAGAACATTTTCTATGTATTTAATTTCTAGTGAAAATCCCAACAAAAAAAATAACCAATAGCAAGTTTGCAGAATCAGCTTAGTAATTTAGATTGAATGAGCCAACTGACTACAGAATACCAAAACAATTAACATTTGTATTTAGCTGACCATTATCAAAAGATTTGTGATGTATTTGTTTAGTTTAATTCAGCTCCGAAAAAAAAATGTAATCTGCAAATTTCAGATAAACGTTAACAAATTAAGGTGTAAACTTCCATCGGGTCAATATCCATGAAGCAGTAATGATGATGGTGTTGGTGATAATGATATTAACAACAAAAATAACAACAAAAAGTAAGTCATATATTTTAATACATAGTTTATAAATCAATGTCAAGTATTCTCTTTTGTTAGACACTTGTGAAATGGAACAGAATGCTGTTTTGTTCACAGCGTATACAGGTAACTTTCCTATGCCCCAGAAAGTTCAAATCACTCCATCAAGTCAGTACCAAGTGGAGACAGAACTAAAATACTGAGCTTCTAACTGTCCATTTCATGCTGTTTTCATGGTATCTTTCCTTCCTTCCAGTTCCAATATTTTTAATCCTACCATCTGATGAAGTAGGAGCATCCAAGACTCATCTGGCAACTTCATCATTCATTCCCAGGAGTCAGCCTGTTACTGTATTTGCAATATGTTCATTGAATCTCTGCAAGGTGGCCATGGCGTCTGTAGCCACAGCCGTGTGAAGAGAGCCACGGGGACGGGGCCAGAGCACACTCCTAACGAAGTGATCACTCTTTCTCTATTTTCTGACGTCTCTCAGTAATGCAGTTTTGCATGCCTTATTTAACAACATAGTCTTAGTAAAGAATCTGGCCAATATATAATAGTACCTTAAAAATGGTTGTTACATTTCTTTTGGGGAACTTGTCAGGCAAAGCATTGTTCCCCAGAGATTTCCCTTCCAGCTATATCCTTCGTTGCCGAATCAGCTCCACTTTCTTGTTCTCTTTACACAAAGTTATCCCAAGGCTTTGCCTATATAAAAGCAGTCTGACTTCAGTATTAGAATGTCTTTTCACTCCTTATTTTAAAGGTATTGTTTAGTCACCAAGTTGCGTCTGACTCTTTGAGACCACATTGACTGTAGCCCGCCAGGCTCCTCTGTCCCTGGGATTTCTCAGGCAAGATACTGCAGTGGGTTGCCATTCTTTCTTCAGGGCATCTTCCTGACCCAGGGATTGAACGTGCATCTCCTGCACTGGCAGGAGGATTCTTTACTGCTGAGCCACCAGGGAAGCCTATGTTCTAAATGATTTGTCTTACCTAAATAGTGGAGGAACATAAATCATAAAAACAAGCTGAAGGCAAAAAATTCCTCTAAAGGACAAGACAGTCAAAAGACTCCAGAGCCTAGTGAGGCAGCCTAGGTGACTAAGGAATATCAAGTGGGTATTGGAATGGTGTTAGTTTCCCAGGACTGCTCTAACAAAGTAATAAACACTGGGTGGCTTAAAGGAACAGATTTCTGTTATTTCATAAGTATGAAGGCTAGAAGTCCAAAATCAAGTTTCTTGCAGGGTATGCTATCTCTTGACAGCTCCTAGGGGAAAAAATCTCTCTTTGCCTTCTCTCACTTCGGGTGTTGGCTGATAGTCCTAGGCATTCTTCCACTTACAGAGGCATCACTCCTTCTGCATGGAAGTGTTCCTCATCTGTGTCTTCACATCCTCTTCTCTCTTTGCCTGTTTGTCTCTTAGTTGAACTTTACCCCTATTTGTATTGGATTGGGTCCCACTCTAACAGCATCATTTAAATTTACTTGTTAAATAACATCACATTTTCAGGCACTGAGGATTAGAACTCCCATGTATCTTTTTGGAGGGACAGAATTTAACCCATAGAAGGACAAAGTGGGGTGTGCATACTCTCTCCAAAGGAGTGATAGTCATTCGTCTCCTGCCTATTGCTCTCATCTTAAATCTTAGTTTTTAAGGGAAACTGGAAATCTGAACATTTTGTGGAAAATATATACAAGCTAGTCTTCTTGTTTCGGGTTAATCAAACTAAGCATGTCAGGTCTCACTGAGTCTTCTGCAAGGTCCTTGATTCTCTGAGCTTCCTCATCTATCAATTAACACGTGAGAACTGTGGCTCAAAGGGCTGAAAAAATTTGTCTGTGGCCACACAGTTGTTTGTGGAAGAGAAAGACTACAGCCCCCTGCTCCTAATTTTGTTTTCTTTGGACAAAAGGCAGGGATTGATTACAGACAGTCTTTTTCAGTGATCAAACAGCCCTCCTTTCTGCCTTCAGTTATATCAAATCCTAACTGTTTAGGAAAATCTTCCTTCAGCTTCTAAAATTTTGCCAGATAATGGTATACAAAGGAGAAAAAAAGTCTGTTCAAGAAATTATACACACACACGCACATATATACATACATATATATATATATATATATATAATCAAAACAAAAATAATATTTAGCTTTTCCAATATCTACCTAAATAAAGATAGATATATATAGAGTTTCCCAAGTGGCTTGGTGGGGAAAGAATCCTCCTGTAATGCAGGAGACATGGGTTCTATCCCTTGGTCAGGAAGATCCCCTAGAGGAGGGCATGACAAACCATTCCAGTATTCCTGCCTGGAGAATCCCATGGAAAGATGAACCCAGTGAGCTACAGTCTATAGGACTGTAAAGAGTCAGATATGACTTAGCATGTGCACATGCACACACACATGTATAACACACACGTATAACATACTGCTGTTTTGGTGTGTCGCTTCTTTTTCTCTGTCCTTTTAAACTTGGAACCATATTGTCTATGATGTATTGTGCTTTCTGTTGAGATCTTCTCCTTTCCGAAATAATTTAAAAAGAAATAAGTGCATAAGGCAAGTTATAAAAAGGCAAAAATGATGCCCAGAATATCCTGTGGGTAATGTGAAGAAGATTTGGGAGTGATGAGAGAAACTATATATAAAAAAAAAAAGTTTATGAATCTCTCAAAATCTCTTGATTAAGACAGAAGTTTGGGCTGAAAAATCAAATACAGGAATACTTAACATTTATCTAGAGAAGAAGGTAGCCTCCAGATCCTGAATGCAAGTAAATGAGGACAAACCACTGACAGCCACAAAACCCCTGTAGTGTCCTCGGTGATCCAGGAGGAAGGGAGGGCTAATGGTAGCATCTCCACTAATGGCCCTGAGAATACAGAAAGCACTTGAATTGACCAGGAGCCGATCTGAAAGCAGCAGCTAAAACTGAAAGGAGGATCTGCAGGGCATATGTGTGAGTGAGTATGGCAATCAGGATGGAAGCAGTTTGGGTTGTAAGTTTTGAAAATTCAACATATCAGAGTATCTCTCATGAGAATCAATCTGTTACTGGACCGTGTGGATTGGTACTAAGTATTCCATGCACTTGCAAGACAGGGGTTGGGATCAGAGAGACAGACGGGTGGCAGATAATGAAAGACGTTGTCAGTCATTTAAAGAGTTACGTTCTTATTCCCAAAGTGATGGGACCATAACAGATTTTGGTGAGGAGTAAAGTGTGTATGATAAGCTCACTCTAGCTGTTGTGCCAGAGGAGGCAATGGCGACCCACTCCAGTACTCTTGTCTAGAAAATCCCGTGGATGGAGGAGCCTGGTAGGCTGCAAGTTATGGAGTCGCTAAGAGTCGGACACGACAGAGCGTCTTCACTTTCACTTTTCACTTTCATGCATTGGAGAAGAAAATGGCAACCCACTCCAGTGTTCTTGTCTGGAGAATCCCAGGGATGGGGAAGCCTGATGGGCTGCTATCTATGGGGTCGCACAGAGTTGGACACAGCTGAAGCGACTTAGCAACAGCAGCAGCAGCAGCTGTTGTGCAGCATGTATAGTATGGATTTGAGGGAAGGCAAAGTAGTGGAAAGGCTTCTGAGGTGGTCGGTGCTAAAGAACCCACCTGCCAATGCAGGAGATGTGAGAGACCCCGTTAGATCCCTGAGTGGGGAAGATTCCTTGGAGGGCAAGGCACTCCAGTGTTCTTACCTGGAGAATCCCATGTACAGAAGAGCCTGGTGTGCTACAGTCTGTAGGGCTGCAGAGTCAGACATGACTGAAACAACTTAGCCCGCATACCCGCAAAATGGAAGAAAGGTGTATGTGACAAATACTCTGGAGGAGGCTGGTAGTTTGGACTGGATTGGAGTGCCATTACGGAAGTGAGAACAAAATGACCTTTTTTTTTTTTTTTTTAGCAAGTTTTGGATATTTAGGCAATAAAGCTTGCTGATTGATTCGAAACAGAGTATGGGAGAAAGCAAAGATGGAGATTTAGTCTTAAACATCTAGATGGATCAGTTCAGCCACTCAGTAGTGTCCAACTCTTTGCGACCCACGGACTGCTACATGCCAGGCTTGTAGCCAACTCCCAAAGCTTACTCACACTCATGTCCATCAGGTCGGTGATGCCATCCAGCCATGACAGAGATGCCATCCTCTGTTGTCTGCTTCTCTTCCTGCCTTCAATCTTTCCCAGCATCAGAGTCTTTTCTAGTGAGTCAAATCTTTGCATCAGGTGGCCAGAATGAGGAAGTAGGCTTAGAAAACCTGGGAAATCAAGTGTTCTATAATGGCCATGTGAGCCTGGATACAATCTAGCATTCCAGAAAGAGGTCAAGACTTTATATTTCCCTTTTTATGTCATTGACATACATGGGATAGATAATTTGATCTTACATAAAATGGAAACCTGGTTAAACAATATTCTACATTTTATTTGTTAAAAATAATTTCTATCTAGCAAGCTTTCCACAACATTTCTATTATACATTATCTATTTAACGATACATAGGGTTTCCATTGTGTTCTACTGATGGGCATTTAATAGGCTGCAGGGGCCATGTTTATAGGCATATCTTTGCGTACTTGTGGGTATTTATGAGACATTCCTCGAAGTGGGATTGTTGCATTCAAGCATATGTGCATTTAAATTTTTGATAGATATTGCCAAGTACTCCCCACAACAATGTATAAGAATAACTGTTTCCTCATACCTTAGCCAAATATTATAATCTTTGCCAATCTGATAGGTTAAAAAAGGTTTTTGTTACAGAATTTGCATTTCACAGAATAATTAGTGAGGCTGAGCATCTACCCATATGGTTTTAATCTACTGAATCTCTTTTTCTGTGAACAGAACTGCTGTTTTATCTTTTGCCTATTTTCCCGTGGAACTATTATTATTTCTTTCTGAATTTCTCTATCTGTTACACAATAGGATAAATATTTTCCCAATTCTTACTTGTCTTTGAACTTTGGCAATTTTTGGCAGAAAGGTTTTTGAAACGTGTTTGTTTTTAATACGTTTATGTCTTAACTGATCTAGTCATATATTCAGCATGACAACAGTAGAGATGAAGTTATGAAAGTGGTAGGAGTTAGTTATTATGATTCTCATTCTGTTGCAGATTTGCTGGGTACCACTGGGGCAATCATTTAATCATGTGCCTTAGTTTCCTCCTTGTAAAATCGAAATCCCAGTCTCTGCCTTACCTTTAAGCATTTATTTAGGAAGAATCTATGAATAAATGTAGTAACTCTCTATTGGGTTTTACATACTCTCAACATATGAATTTATGCATGCTGGTTGATTCAATAACATACTGAATATGTTGCAAAATACGAAGAATTTCCAGAGTGCCATAGAATCTCTAAAGCTTCTTCTTGCTCTACCCCTTCTTCTTTTTACTCTTGTCTTTCTGCTTTACTTCTTCTTTTATTTTTCTGTTACACATGGAGTGTTTCTGGTTGCCATCATTTTGGTGGGGAACTGCAGTGTATATCAATCTGGATACATTTGTAAAATGGTAAAGAAAATGCATGCTTAGTTGGTGATCACTAGAAACTCTGTGCTCTGCATCTTTTATTTTACGTCTGTTTGACAGACATACTGGTGAATTAGGTTGGGTAATTGGGTAGTCATTAGTACCAGTGAAGAGAAGAAAGATGTGTTTATAATTCCTTGGGAAGTGGACAGACAATGTAGATATAGGAGAACTGACCCATGAGTCTGAAAATTTGAGAGGCAGCTCAGAACCTCTTACTGACTTTGTGGCAGTGATTTATTGATACATCTTCTTATGAAATAAAATTGCAGCATTTGCTTATTTTAAAACTCAATCAGAAGCACATTACTCTGTCAATGAGCAAAAAATTAAACTTCAAATTTAGGATTTTGAATGGAAAACACAATCTTAACTAGCCTCTTTCCACAAAAACAAAATAAGGTGACAGCACCAAGTTTTACAGAACTCTTAATATGTCTCTGTAAAACACATTTTGAAAACTCCGTATCTATATTATCTTTTCCCAATCTCTGGCATAGACATTAAATTCTGTGGCTTGCTTCAAATAACTATTAGAAAGAAGGAAAGGAAGGAGGAAGGGAAGAGAGAAGGCACAAAGGAAGGAAACAAAGATGAGAAGGAGAGAGGAAAGAAAGAGAAGAGAAGAAAATCTTCTTAGTCCTTACTCTGTACTCTAATGTGACCAGGAATAATTTATTATAAGTATTTTCTTCCTTACCTCACACCAGATGCATGCACTCAGTTTGAATGGTTTCTAGTTACTTGACTGATTCTACAACACTGAATTGTGCAGAAAATAAGAAAAGCTTTTCAAAGTAACCTTAGCTTAAGACAGCAGCTGTTGTGCAGCATGTATAGTATGGATTTGAGGGAAGGCAAAGTAGTGGAAAGGCTTCTGAGGTGGTCGGTGCTAAAGAACCCACCTGCCAATGCAGGAGATGTGAGAGACCCCGTTAGATCCCTGAGTGGGGAAGATTCCTTGGAGGGCAAGGCACTCCAGTGTTCTTACCTGGAGAATCCCATGTACAGAAGAGCCTGGTGTGCTACAGTCTGTAGGGCTGCAGAGTCAGACATGACTGAAACAACTTAGCCCGCATACCCGCAAAATGGAAGAAAGGTGTATGTGACAAATACTCTGGAGGAGGCTGGTAGTTTGGACTGGATTGGAGTGCCATTACGGAAGTGAGAACAAAATGACCTTTTTTTTTTTTTTTTTAGCAAGTTTTGGATATTTAGGCAATAAAGCTTGCTGATTGATTCGAAACAGAGTATGGGAGAAAGCAAAGATGGAGATTTAGTCTTAAACATCTAGATGGATCAGTTCAGCCACTCAGTAGTGTCCAACTCTTTGCGACCCACGGACTGCTACATGCCAGGCTTGTAGCCAACTCCCAAAGCTTACTCACACTCATGTCCATCAGGTCGGTGATGCCATCCAGCCATGACAGAGATGCCATCCTCTGTTGTCTGCTTCTCTTCCTGCCTTCAATCTTTCCCAGCATCAGAGTCTTTTCTAGTGAGTCAAATCTTTGCATCAGGTGGCCAGAATGAGGAAGTAGGCTTAGAAAACCTGGACTTTTTTTTTTTTTTTTTAGCAAGTTTTGGATATTTAGGCAATAAAGCTTGCTGATTGATTCGAAACAGAGTATGGGAGAAAGCAAAGATGGAGATTTAGTCTTAAACATCTAGATGGATCAGTTCAGCCACTCAGTAGTGTCCAACTCTTTGCGACCCACGGACTGCTACATGCCAGGCTTGTAGCCAACTCCCAAAGCTTACTCACACTCATGTCCATCAGGTCGGTGATGCCATCCAGCCATGACAGAGATGCCATCCTCTGTTGTCTGCTTCTCTTCCTGCCTTCAATCTTTCCCAGCATCAGAGTCTTTTCTAGTGAGTCAAATCTTTGCATCAGGTGGCCAGAATGAGGAAGTAGGCTTAGAAAACCTGGGAAATCAAGTGTTCTATAATGGCCATGTGAGCCTGGATACAATCTAGCATTCCAGAAAGAGGTCAAGACTTTATATTTCCCTTTTTATGTCATTGACATACATGGGATAGATAATTTGATCTTACATAAAATGGAAACCTGGTTAAACAATATTCTACATTTTATTTGTTAAAAATAATTTCTATCTAGCAAGCTTTCCACAACATTTCTATTATACATTATCTATTTAACGATACATAGGGTTTCCATTGTGTTCTACTGATGGGCATTTAATAGGCTGCAGGGGCCATGTTTATAGGCATATCTTTGCGTACTTGTGGGTATTTATGAGACATTCCTCGAAGTGGGATTGTTGCATTCAAGCATATGTGCATTTAAATTTTTGATAGATATTGCCAAGTACTCCCCACAACAATGTATAAGAATAACTGTTTCCTCATACCTTAGCCAAATATTATAATCTTTGCCAATCTGATAGGTTAAAAAAGGTTTTTGTTACAGAATTTGCATTTCACAGAATAATTAGTGAGGCTGAGCATCTACCCATATGGTTTTAATCTACTGAATCTCTTTTTCTGTGAACAGAACTGCTGTTTTATCTTTTGCCTATTTTCCCGTGGAACTATTATTATTTCTTTCTGAATTTCCTATCTGTTACACAATAGGATAAATATTTTCCCAATTCTTACTTGTCTTTGAACTTTGGCAATTTTTGGCAGAAAGGTTTTTGAAACGTGTTTGTTTTTAATACGTTTATGTCTTAACTGATCTAGTCATATATTCAGCATGACAACAGTAGAGATGAAGTTATGAAAGTGGTAGGAGTTAGTTATTATGATTCTCATTCTGTTGCAGATTTGCTGGGTACCACTGGGGCAATCATTTAATCATGTGCCTTAGTTTCCTCCTTGTAAAATCGAAATCCCAGTCTCTGCCTTACCTTTAAGCATTTATTTAGGAAGAATCTATGAATAAATGTAGTAACTCTCTATTGGGTTTTACATACTCTCAACATATGAATTTATGCATGCTGGTTGATTCAATAACATACTGAATATGTTGCAAAATACGAAGAATTTCCAGAGTGCCATAGAATCTCTAAAGCTTCTTCTTGCTCTACCCCTTCTTCTTTTTACTCTTGTCTTTCTGCTTTACTTCTTCTTTTATTTTTCTGTTACACATGGAGTGTTTCTGGTTGCCATCATTTTGGTGGGGAACTGCAGTGTATATCAATCTGGATACATCTGTAAAATGGTAAAGAAAATGCATGCTTAGTTGGTGATCACTAGAAACTCTGTGCTCTGCATCTTTTATTTTACGTCTGTTTGACAGACATACTGGTGAATTAGGTTGGGTAATTGGGTAGTCATTAGTACCAGTGAAGAGAAGAAAGATGTGTTTATAATTCCTTGGGAAGTGGACAGACAATGTAGATATAGGAGAACTGACCCATGAGTCTGAAAATTTGAGAGGCAGCTCAGAACCTCTTACTGACTTTGTGGCAGTGATTTATTGATACATCTTCTTATGAAATAAAATTGCAGCATTTGCTTATTTTAAAACTCAATCAGAAGCACATTACTCTGTCAATGAGCAAAAAATTAAACTTCAAATTTAGGATTTTGAATGGAAAACACAATCTTAACTAGCCTCTTTCCACAAAAACAAATAAGGTGACAGCACCAAGTTTTACAGAACTCTTAATATGTCTCTGTAAAACACATTTTGAAAACTCCGTATCTATATTATCTTTTCCCAATCTCTGGCATAGACATTAAATTCTGTGGCTTGCTTCAAATAACTATTAGAAAGAAGGAAAGGAAGGAGGAAGGGAAGAGAGAAGGCACAAAGGAAGGAAACAAAGATGAGAAGGAGAGAGGAAAGAAAGAGAAGAGAAGAAAATCTTCTTAGTCCTTACTCTGTACTCTAATGTGACCAGGAATAATTTATTATAAGTATTTTCTTCCTTACCTCACACCAGATGCATGCACTCAGTTTGAATGGTTTCTAGTTACTTGACTGATTCTACAACACTGAATTGTGCAGAAAATAAGAAAAGCTTTTCAAAGTAACCTTAGCTTAAGACCTGATTTCCCTAGCACTTTCCCTACATTTTCTAATAATCTTGTAGCACCCATCAGTTCATCAGTTCTGTTGCTCAGTCAGGTCCGACTCTTTGCAACCCCATGGACTGCAGTACACCAGGCCTCCCTGTCCATCACCAACTCCCAGCTTGCTCAAACTCATGTCTATCAAGTTGGTGATGCCATCCAACTATCTTATCCTCTGTTGTCCACTTCTCCTCCTGCCTTCAATCTTTCCCAGCATCAGGGTCTTTTCCAATGAGTCATTCCTTTTCATCAGATGGCCAAAGTATTGGAGCTTTAGCTCCAATAATGGTTAGCTCCAACAATAGCTTCAGCTCCAGTAATAGCAACCATAATGGTTAGGATTTTATGATTAAAAGATTAATCATCTTAATAAGAAAGGGCTTCCCAGGTGGCACAGTGGTAAAGAATCTGCTTGCCAATTCAGGAGAAGCAAAAGACATGGGTTTGATTCCTGGGTTAAGAAGATCCACTGGAGTAGGAAATGGTAGCTGCTTTAGTATTCTTGCCTAGAAAATTTCATGGACAGAGGAGCCTGGCCAGCTACAGTCCATGGGGTTTCAAAGAGACAGACTTAACTGAGCACACACACGCACACGCACACACACACACACACACGTTGGTAGTATGCAACTCCAGGTTCCAGAAGTCATACATCTGATTGTCTGCTTGCCTTTGTCTAGAAATACACTAGGTTGTTTTTCATTTGTTCAATTACTTATTGTTCACGTATCATACATCAACCTCTGTGGTATGTAAATCATGGTGTGATGAGAATGAATGAGATATGGTCCTCCCTCTCTAAATGAATGTGCAAAGAAAAGAGAAAATAAACACATACTTTTTTCAAATTTAAGGTGATCAACCCAACACATGGGCTGTAAGTGGCCTTTCTGTTGATTTAGTCTACTTCGAGAATCAGTGAACATTATGAGTCTTAACTCTTTCACATATTTGGCTGGCTTGTGAGTGAGTAGAAGGTAAAAGGAGCATTTTGCTGATAAAGCTTGAATATTTCCTACCCAATTGCAAAAGACAGATGGTCTTGTTTCAGTAGAACTTCAGGAAAAATGGAGGAAGATACAGCATGATGAGAACGGCAGATATAGGAGCCATTCAACTTGGTGCTACTAACATTTTTGGCTATGGGTTTAGAAGCCCCTGAGAGTAAGTGTTGAGGACTCTGAAAAGAGGACATTGCTAAATGTGTGGAGTCTTTCAGCTCGTCCGCTGTGTCAGTTTCCACAGACCTATTGACTATAGAAGTGAGCAGTAGGTGTTCCTTGGCTCTTTATAACCATAGTCTTCCCCCATACAGCTAACTCCCTGCTTACTATTTACCTGTCTTGTCCTTACCTTGATCTTTTTTTTGTCCTTGACCATTTCCTGCCCTGTCTGTTTTTACTATCCTGCCATTTTTAAAAGAATTTGGCTCAGATTCATCCTATTGGCTCTTTCTACTTAGAAACCTCACACTTCAGCCTGATTGAAGGTGTCCCCTAGAGGCAGACAGGTTTGCTTGGTCTTCAATAACAACAAAGAAGGAAGTCCATTTTGATTGCCAAGGACACCGAGAATTGTGTACAACAAGCAATATGTTAAAGTATATATGGTGGTCTATCAGATGTCCCCATGATGTCCCTTCCTTCCTTCCTTCCTTCCTTCGTTATTCATAAAACTGCAAGAATGTACACTGAGGGGGCGCTCTGCAGGAAGAGTGGAGGCAGTGGAACTTCCCTCAGCAAAGCTGAGGGGTCCCAAGGAGAGGTGAGCCTGCTGTCCGCCAACCCAGCCCCTCAGCGACCGAGAGACAATCAGATGCGACATGGGCTCTGTCTGAGCAGTTCTGCTTTATTGCTGCAAACTCCCAGCTTATATAGACAAGCAGGGAGGTTTTAGGAGGGACTTTCCATAGTTGCACCAATCACGTTAAAGGTCAAATCGTCATGTGCCTTCATTATAACAGGAGTCTATGGAGATCACGCACTGTCTACGTGCAAGGAAATCAAGAGAGCCAATTAAAAAACTTTGACAAACAACATAGACCACGCCCCCATCTCTTCCGCCAGGGGCCATCTTAGGTTTTCAACTGCAAAGCTAGCCCCTTTCTTTTTAGGGTTTCCCATTTAGGGCCCCACATATGTAAATGATTTTCTTTTGTGCTTTGTCTTTGTTTTTATATGTTTAATGAAACATATAAGAAGAACTGGGTATGGAAAAAAAATATTGCATTTCTATCTTGTCAGTCCCTTAACTCTGTCTGTTGACATGATCTTAAATAGATCTCAAATAACCTTCTTGTAGCTTCTGTGCCTTATTCCCCAAGGTGTCTGTTGAATGTAGCATTTCCAAATGAGTCATATTGAAACTATAAGATTCTAGATGTCCTTTACTTTGCTTTATCAATATGAATACTATCTCAGCAGTGTTTACCATGTTATTTGAAATATAGTCATAATCATCTACATACCCATTATATATTTTCTTGCTTTCAACCAAGGATATGTGTTACTTCACATACGTACTTTTTTTCTTTTTGCTTTTACTAAAGTGAATAGTGAGCATCCCTTTGAAAAATCTTATTTTAAAATTATTGGAGTATTAAGAAAATTCTTGAAAAAAACTACAACCTTTAAACTGGTTGTAATAATGCATGTATTTATTTGGCAACATACTTTTCATGTCAAAAATAAGACAAATTCAGTGACAAGTGATTATCTTTCACAAATTATTTACTTTAATATTTGTGACTTTTCAATTTTTTCATTATAGAAGTTATGCAAGATCTGTATAATGGGGTTTGCAAAAAAAGGTATAAATACAGAAATCACTAACTCCATATCCTTAATATAACATTTCACATTAACATTTTGAAGTATTCTCTTACATTTGCTTTTGTGTGCATATTTCAAAAGTTGTAATCGTAGAAGCCATAATTATGTTCCTCCTGCTTTTTTTCACTTAATACATATCCTGAGCATCTACCCCACTTTTATATTAGTCATCATAAACATTGAATATTGACTTTTTACTCTTCTTCTATAATGGTAAATGGTCATAAGATTTACTTTAAACATAAATCATTGTGGCTTCTAAACCATGCTTTGAAATATAAGGACTTGTTATTATTCAAGACTGCTAGACTAAATTGTTCAGCATGAATAACATGAAGTACCCTTGTTTGCAATTCTGGTGTTAATTTGGTGATTTGTAGCTCTTTCTCTCTACCTACCATGTAATGAGGAGCTCTTGATGAAGTTGGCAACTGAAACAGACACACGTCTGTGACTCATAACACTGTCTGACGACTGCCCAGACTTACAGCTTGGTATTTGGAACCTGGTTCCCCTGGAGCTTTGTTCCAATTTGAAATGAAGCTGCTCTGCTTAACAAAGGCGGGCAGACCCAGTGGCACGATGAATCATGGTCAATCTGAGAGCAGCAATTGGAGAGACCTGTGGCAATCTGTGTTAACACAGTGACCCTGGGCTTATTAGAATAAACAATTCCCAGCAAGGTGTGTGCATGCTGAGTCAAGCAGGGTAGGGACAACAAAAGCAGCCACATCCATATGTGAAGTAAAACTGAAGTGCTTAGTCAGGTTCAACTTTTTGTAACCTCATGGCCTATAACCCTTTGTCCAGGCTCCTCTGTCCATGGAATTCTCCAAGCAAGAATACTGAAAGTGAGTAGCCATTCCCTTTTCCAGGGGATCTTCCCAACCCAGGGATAGAATCCAGATGCCTTGCACTGCAAGAAGATTCTTTACCATTTGAGACACCAGGGAAGCCCAAAGCAGTCATATCCTTATGTGGGTCTATGTATAACTTCTATGCATGTTCTCTTTATGCCATAGGACACTTTGTTCAGAGGCTGTGTTATTTAAATTGAAATATTTATTAAATAACAAGTACCAGCTCATTTGCTTGTAATATTTAACTCCAAAGTACATGGAGGAAAGTAGTTCAAAGAAGACTTACTGTAAATCTCTATTACCATTTGAAGAATTTGCGAAAGTGAAAGTGAAGTCACTCAGTCGTGTCCGACTCTTTGTGACCCCATGGACTGTAGCCCACCAGGTTCCTCCCTCCATGGGATTCTCCAAGCAAAAGTACTGGAGTGGGTTGCTATTTCCTTCTCCAGGGGATCGTCCCGACTCAGGGATCGAACCCAGGTCTCCTGCATTCCAGGCAGACCCTTTAACCTCTGAGCCACCAGGGAAGCCCTACCCAATCATAAAAAACTAAACAAAAGAGGAAAATTTCTCTAAGTAAATCTAGGCAGTTGCCTGATTCTTGTTTTAATGTAAACACATGTTAAATGGAAGACAATTTTATCTCAGGGTCACAAAGAGCTTTAGCCTCCTTAGAAATCCTATATTTTCAGAAAAAATGCTGTAGACCCTCAGAAGAGAGCTGAGCTTATTGACCAGCAGGAAAATATGTGAAACTGGAAAAGATCAGAGAAAGCTTCAAATATGGCAATGCTTCATACATGTTAGAGGTAGAAAGGAGTCAAGCTCTGCTATGTAAATCATCTCGTTAATAATCCAGGCCTTTTTCAGAAGTATAATTCCATTTGCTTAATATCTTGGGTCAAGTAAGGGTTGCATTACAGTTCAGAAGATATTTGCCTCATAAGTGTATTTTCTTTAATTATGTAAAGTCCTCTTAGCTTGTCAAACAAAGCACTAGACTAGATTTAAGGGAAGCCAAGAAGGGGATACCAGGTTGGGTGACTTTCAAATGTGGTCTTACGAGGTCACTGACAGTTTGAAGCTGGGTTTCCCTGGGCACTTCATTTGCCACCACACACTTATTTGTTGTCTTAAGAAGCTGAGGTTGTCTAAGTAGAATGAAAAAGGAAATAAGCAAGATGGTGCATAAAAGGATATGGTTAGAAATTGACTTGACATATGGCAGTGGATTTTCTTCTTGCACTATGTCAAGAAATGAGCCATGTGACTCAGGATTTACTTCTGTGGAAAGGAGAGGCCAGTACAGGGCAGTGGGAACTCGTGGGTTCTGAAGGCCAATGGACTGAACTTAGTTCTAACTCAAAAATTTACTACCTGTATGACCTTGGTCAGAACTTCTGAATGTCAGTTTTATTAATCACAACTTACCTTTAATTTAATAAATCAAAAGTACTTATTAGACACTTCTTCAAACCAGGCATTATTCCAACTACTGTAAATTTAGGAATAAAAGAACTCTGCCCCTCACAGAGTTTATCTTCTAATACTTTTAGGATTATTAAGCTGATTAAGTAAAAGCATGTATTTAAATCTTCTTGCATAGTGCTGAGTGCAGAGTTCGTACTCAATAAATGTTCATTTTTCTTCTATTTCTCCAATATGCTACTCCTTGCAAATTCATGAATACAAATCTTAAGCCAACCCCTATTGGGACCCTAACACATTTTGACTTAACCTTTCCCTGTCAGATGTAGGCCTGTTAAACAATAGACAAGGTTAATTTTGTCCATTTCAAATATAACACTCTACCCATTGATCACAAAATTAAATGCCTTTAATGTCCAGGCAGAGATGTAAATGAGTGAATCGAGGCGCAGTAAAAGAAAATGGTGGTGGTGGGGATGTGTACCCAGGAGAATACACGATAAAGTCTGTAGAGAGTTCCAGCTAATTGTTATCATGGTTATATTAATAAATGGGCCCAGGATTGCCATAACCCTAATTTTCAAGGGAAGTATGAAATCCAGTTGATTATGTGACATGTCCACATTGAGAAGTATAAGCAGCTTCACACACACACACACACTATGGCAATTATTTGCACACCTAGTAAAACAAATCAGTAGACCATGCATTTGAAATCTCTACCTAACAGGTATTTTACTTATATATCTACCTGCAGAATTGATGACTATTAAACCCAGTTTAAATCAGATCATCTCTCTTCCTTTGAATTCTTCAGACTCTCTTTTAGTTTCTACAGTAGAGGTTCACATCTAGTTAGCATCACAATCGCCTCTGGAAACTTAAAAATACAAGTTTCTGGAAATCAACCTACTAATTAGAATCTGCACTTTTAAAATACTTTCTCAGATGATTCTGATGATGAGCCAGTCAAGAAAACCAAGGTTTATACAGAATGAAGGATAATCTGTTTAGCATATAAAGTCCTTCAAAACAGTATCTTTTTTATTTCACTGATTAATATTCTCTCACCCTCAGGCTTCAGCCACCCCATGAAGGTATATTACTTGACTTTCATGCTTGATACATCTGCCAGTAAAGGCTATTTTGTTACCTTTCTACCTTCTCTCACACAAAACTCTTATTTATCTTTCAAGCACCAGTTGCAATGTTACATCTTCTCCAATGCCTTTTATATTTTGCTAGGAACACATGGCTATTCCTTCCTTGCACTTCCAAAATACTTTAGATTTATGAATTAATGATGTCTGCCATGATATATTTTCATTGTTCCTGTATGCATCTTCTCAGTACCTATTACGTTAGTTAGCTTGAAATGCTATAACAAATATCATAGATGGGGTAGCTTAAACAGCAAACATTTCTCACTGCTCTGGAGGCTTAAAAACCTGAGATCAAGATACCAGAGGATTCAGTGTCTGGTGAGGCTTAGCTTCCTGGTTTGCAGATGGTGATCTTCTCTTTGTGTCCTCATATGGTGAAGAGAGAGATCATCTCTCTTTTGTCTCTTCATATAAAAGCATTAATTTCAGTTATGACAGATTCACCCTCATGGCACGTTTACCTCCCAAAGATTCCATCTCCAAATACCATCCTGTTTGGGATTAGAGCTTCAGCAGATGAAATTTGAGGGGACACACTAAGATCATGGCATCCGGTCCCATCACTTCATGGGAAATAGACAGGGAAACAGTGGAAACAGTGTCAGACTTTATTTTGGGGAGCTCCAAAATCACTGCAGATGGTGACTTCAGCCATGCAATTAAAAGATGCTTACTCCTTGGAAGAAAAGTTATGACCAACATAGATAACATATTCAAAAGCAGAGACATTGCTTTGCGGACTAAGGTCCATCTAGTCAAGGCTATGGTTTTTCCAGTGGTCATGTATGGATGTGAGAGTTGGACTGTGAATAAGGCAGAGCACTGAAGAATTGATGCTTTTGAACTGTGGTGTTGGAGAAGACTCTTGAGAGTCCCTTGGACTGCAAGGAGATCCAACCAGTCCATTCTGAAGGAGATCAGCCCTGGGATTTCTTTGGAAGGAATGATGCTAAAGCTGAAACTCCCTCATAACAAGAGTTGACTGATTGGAAAAGACTCTCATGCTGGGAAGTATTGGGGGCAGGAGGAGAAGGGGACGACCGAGGATGAGATGGCTGGATGGTATCACTGACTTGATGGATGTGAGTCTGAGTGAACTCCGGGAGTTGCTGATGGACAGGGAAGCCTGGTGTGCTGCAATTCATGGGGTCGTGAAGAGTTGGACACAACTGAGTGACTGAACTGAACTGACACATTAGTATGTAGTGTTCATAGCAAGTACAGTCTTCTATAATATGTTTGATGAAAAAGAAAAAAAAAGAAAATGGTAATCTGAATAGAGGTTAGCAAGTGTAGTAACTTTGGTTTATTCTTCACTAAGTCCTCATTTCATTTGCCCATTAGGGGATGTTCCATTAGGAAAATTAGTGTGAATCAGAGCCAATCCACTAGACACTTAATTTACAGGGCTTAAGTTTTTAAATTGCAGTTTTGAATTAAGACCAAAGTAAAAAATTCATTTTAAAAATTCTTCTATCACTTTAGCAATACATGGTTTTGAAAATGTTGCAAATTACGTAGTATCCATAGTAATGACATATATATATATATATATATATATATATATTTATGTTGATGCCTTTGTTGAAGTTTTGGTCCCGATATAAGTGTATCCTGTTTAGGAGCTAGAAATCTTAATGGAAGTGAGGGCTACACAGTGTGGCAGGGAGGTAACCAGGATTCCTGTTCAGCAAGACTAATGCCAGGAACCATTCACAGTCTGTAACAGTAGCCAGGGACTCAGACAGCTTTACTGATGTGTCATCAGACTGAGAAGAGAAGGCACCGTGGCAGGGTGACAAGGACATGTTCTGTGTGTTCATCGATCTGCAGTCTCCCATGGAAAACTCCACATATTTCTGAATGTCTTGAGTGGTTTTATTGATGTGCCTCCTGCCAGCTGAGCGGGCAGGAGCCACCAGGCTTATTTTTCATGTCATGTTGGCACTGTCGTTTAAGAACTTAATATATACATAGGTGATGCTGGAAAGAAAGAGTATTGAGAATCTCATATTATTTGGGGTGGGTTGCTGAAGAAAATTGCAAAACCCCAGAAAGCCAAAGGAGTGTGAAATCTGCTCCAAGTATATTGTACGTGGCTGCTACTATGAATTTCTACAGTCCTTTGTTGCTGAAATGGCCAGTGATGAATCTTGACTAGGGGAACCAGACAGTGCTGCAAAACTGTCCTCTAAGAAGACGATATGAAACGTTGATAGAACTTTCATAAAATTCTAGTTTGTGAGTGGGTGTATTAATGGGACAGACTGAATAAAGATATGTCAGTAGATTATAAAGTCATAGGCCTAAGAAGGACTTTTAGAAGGTTTTGCAACCCATTTTCCTGTCTCCAAGAGGGAAATTTCCTTATACTGTATAGAGCAAAATGAAATGGAACAAAATCTCCTATGGACCCAGAGAGTACAATCTGTTTGAGGTATTAATTTCAATTTTAAATTCATAAATAGCACTTGCTTATAATTCCTTTTGATCATGAAATATTAAATTCATAATTAGTTCTCATAAAAGCAATCAGTTCTGAAGCTCTTATTCTGTAATGTGCTTGATGATTAATTTATCAGCTATTTGAACCAACATACTGTCTACTCAGGTATGATGCTAGGAATGATGTTCTAAAAACGTTTGTCAGAGTTTCATAGCGGAAAGAAGACAATTGTTATTCAGGATAATTTGGGGAGTTCAAAAGAATACCTACCCAAGCCTGGGTTGTGCTGAGGGGAAGTGTGGGAAGTCTTAATACGGGGTTATTGGAGATAAAGAACTGTGAGTGTGATATTGGTTTATATTTAATGATTAATGTGTTGAAGTAAAATTTTAAATCCTTGACCACAGTGGAACAGCCTTCCTATGTTCATTTAGAACGCCTTCCTCTGCCTCAGCTCTGCATATCATTCCTTGCTCCTTTTTACCTTACTCTCTTATAGTGTACAAAAATATAGAGACAGAAGTAGAGAGGGAGAGATAGAAAGAGAATCTTCTCTGGCCCATTTCTACATATCACCCAAACTCTGACCTTTCTCTCATCACTGCGTGTGTGATAGTCGCTCAGTCATGTCCTACTCTTTGAGATGCCACGGACTGTAGCCTACCAGCCTCCTCTGTCCATGGAATTCTTCAGGAAAGAAAACTGGAGTGGGTTGCCATTCCCTTCTCCAGGGGATCTTCCTGACCCTGGGATCGAACCTGCATAACCCACATTGCGTATTCTTTACCATCTGAGCCACCGGGGAAGCCCCAAGCCATAGTTTTGTGAAATAATTATACACATCCCTGTCAATCCTTAACCTTTTGACATCTGGCTACAGTCCCTACAGCTCCTCTGACAGAGGTCTGACAAAGATTGCTTCGGGATGCCAAGGAGCTTTTGAATCTTATCTCATTCTGTCCCTACGCAGTCTATGGAATCCTTGACTACTCTGCCTTAGGAAACTCTCTTCCTGTGGCTTCTGAAGCACCTGTCTTCTCACCCTACTGCCGGGCCCTTTGCTGTCTCTTTTAGTTTCCTTTGTCTTAAGTTGCCCACCAGTGATGCTGTTCCCCATGGTTCCATTTTTAACTTCATTTCGTATCTTTCTCTTTTTTTTCTCACACTATATATTCCATTTATGGATTTTTCTCAACTTCTAGTTCTTCAAGTATTCTTAATATTCTGTTAAGTCACAAACCTGTGTCTCTCATACAGATATTTTTGCAGAGTTAAGCCTCGACACTCACAGAATGTTGTACAGTTTCATCTGCATATCCTTCACACCTCTGTAACTCAGGGTCCAACACTGAGCTTCACATACCACTCCTGGCCAACGCCCTCTCCTGTGTTTCACATCTATCCAAAGAACGGCATCACCGGTCACATTCTGTTTGTCAGACTCCGCTATTTCCTGACCTTTATGAACCCTTGTTGTTGTTGTTTTAACCCCTAGGTTGTGTATAATGCTTTGCAACCCCATGGACTATAGCCTGCCAGGCTCCTCTGTCCATGGGATTTCCCAGACTACCACATTCATATTGGTTTTCCCTCTTATATTCACCTGCCATTAAAAAGCAGATGGACAGGTACACCCATACATTCTGCTATATTTAAAATGGATAACTGACAAGGACCTACTGTATAGCACATGGGACTCTGTTCAATGTTTTGTGGTGCCTAGATGGGAGGGGAGTCTGGGGGAGAGTGGGTACATGTATATGTATGTTGAACTCCTTAATCAGCTATACCCCAATGCAAAATAAGAAAGTTTGAAAAGCAAAGACAGTGAGTATGCCTAAAGCCTTGACAGTTTTTTCCCCACTAGTTTGAAAAAAGGCAGTATGAAATCTGAGGATAGCTAGAATTATAATAGAGAATTGCTAGACTAGGACCATGCCCAGTACAAAGGCAGAAAAGATTAGGATTCATGATCGACAAATGTATAGAGTAGGTAATGGCTGTTGTCCAACTTCATAATTTAGCCACCCTTCTTTCTATCCCCTGGGATGCCTCTGATGCCAACTGGCATAAGTAAAACCAATTCAATTTATCACCTACAAATTATTTGATTTTATATAAGAAACCAGCATTGTCTGCATTTCTAAAAGAAAGCTCCAGAATCATAAATACAAAGAAAAGTATTCTATTCCTATTGTAGGAATCTCAAGAACAGTGGAATTAAGAAACGAGTTAATTTGGAAAGTAAAGTATTTTTCAGATTTCTTGGTATCCTACTTCAAGATAATTAAAAGTCAACCTTGATTTGATGAAGGCATGTGCTCTGGACAGGAAATCCACTATGCTGTAGAAATCGTAGCGAGGGACGAGAGGTTACTACAAGATGAATTTCTAGATATAGGCCAGGTCAGGTTGATGTAAATGCCCAGTAGACCAAACAGTGTTTTGACATTTGTCCCAAATGTAATGGGAAATTTCCTAAGCTTTGTTTCGCTGGGTTGTTTAAGTGGTGTAGAATCAGCCTGCAATGTAGGAGACACAGGAGATGCAGGTTCAGCCCCTGGAGAAGGAAATGGCAACCCACTCCAGTATTCGTGCCTGGCAAATCTCATGGACAGTGCAGCCTGGCAGGCTACAATCCATGGGATCAAAAGAATTGGACACAACTGAGTATGTACGCACTTAGGCATTGGGTTGGCCAAAAAAGTTTGTCTGGATTTTTCTGTACTCTCCTACAGAATAACTCAAACAAACTTTTTTATCAACCCAAGAGATACATTCTATCATCTGTGTGACTTATGATTTTATACAAGCAGTAAGAAATGATCAATATATGACAATGTCTAAAATTAGGTAGGAATAGATATTAAGAGAAATGGAAAATCTGGAAATATACTTTAAAGTTAGCATTACCAAACCTTTGATGCATTGGGTGTAATTAGAAAGTATCCAAGATGTCCCCTAGGTTCTTTGCTAGAGCAAGTGAGTACATAACAGGACAGGTTTCTGAAATAGGCAAGGAGGAGACTGGAGGAGAAACAAAATTTGCAGAGGTGTCAAGAGTTGTGTTAAATTGGAAATGTCTACTAGATGGTTAAGTGCAGTAAGCAGCTGTGTATATGAATCTAAAGTTGTATTTTTGTTGGTTTTCATATATGGAGAACTCTATCCTGGTTAGCTACTTTTATTTAAATGGGAACCAGGTTTTTCTCTGGGCTGATGTAGCTCTCTAGATACGGGGATGTAAAACCTGACAATACAGTGTGGGCTTTATTTCAGGAGCTTTGTTATAGGCACAAACATACGGTCACATCTGGCTATGCTTATTCCTAGTCTGCTGGTACAACTCTGATGATTGACAGAAAAGGAAATAATCAGTTCTTGAGGTTATCCTCGAAGCTGTATATCTAGACTGCTTCTGAGAGATATTACAGTGTAGTCAAGAAAGGTTTCCAGATCAGAGGTATGTTGTATGTCAGTCCTCTCAGTCGTGTCCAACTCTTTGCAAGCCCGTGGACTGTACCCTACTAGGCTTCTCTGTCCATGGGATTCTCCAGGCAAGATTACTGGAGTGAACTGCCATTTCCTTCTCCAGGGGATCTTCCCAACCCAGGTACTGAACCCGGGTCTACCGCATTGGAAGCAGACGCTTTAACCTCTGAGCCACTAGGGAAGCCCCACCTCTGAACTTAAATTCTGGTCATTTCTTGGTGGGTGTCTTGACAAACAAGACATATTTTTTTGGCTAGTCAGGTTTTTGGTGCTGTTGGTTATGCTGGGGAACTTGAGATGGAGGGGCAAAGGAAGGGTGAGGAGGCTAAGAATTAGAGAGCATTCAGGAAAGAATGGCTAATGAAGCTGTGAAGATGTGATAGAAAAAAGGTAAAGAGGGTGGAGGAGAGATGAGAGAATTTCAGGTTGGAGTAAAGGGTTGAACACTTTGACCTCTAAAGATTAATTTGTAATTATTTGGTGGAAAATTAGTTTCGAGGAAATGTAATTATTGCTTCCTAAGGGATGTAGATTTGGAGAGCTGCAGATGGGGCCAAAAAAAAAAAAAAAAAAAAAACCCCACACACATACACACCTTATTTTGGAGGAACTGTTGGCAGAAATAGAGATTATAAATATACATTGCCAGGATTTTCAACTGTGGGTAGGAGCAATGCCCAGGTCTAATGGTGGGCCTCCAAGCCAGAAATTCTGAAAGGCTCTCCTTCACATTATGTTAATTACAAATTAACATATCTCTAGCAGAAAGAAATCCCCACTTCCTCAGCATCCTCACTACAACAGTACTTCCAGGGTCTATGCTTCGGGGAGATTATCGCCTACTCTCTGCCCTGGGAGTGTCTAGGTTGCCAACTGGCCAGTGAAATCGCATCACACCTCACTGCTTGTTAATGAAATTGCTGAAGAGAGAGTGTTTTCTTTGGAGTAATGCTTGATGCTGCATTCGTGAATCTTATGGAAGAAGAACCTTACCTGTACATGGGTAAGATTTCATAATTCTGAGATGCACTAATTATGCCAAAGAGCGTGGGTGGTGAATCGATAGTTTTCCAGGAAAATTGAGTAACACTCCACTACACATTGAACTTCGTTAAAAGCAATTACTTTCCAATGGTTCAGAGGAAAAAGGGAGACAAAAGCAACAGCAATGTGCTCAATTCCAGATCCTGTTATCCGCAGCATGGGGACAATAATAGCTTTTATAAATGCTGAGAGCCAGTGTTTCCTGCTACTGAGATCATTTTGAGCTTTATTCTCCAGCTTGTGCACAGACTTCCTGCCATATCATCCTCAAATTCTTGTGTTTATCTGATGCTTTTACCCTGTCTCATTGCTGTTCCCCAAGTTCTGAGTGTCAGATTCTTGACTTGGGATTCATCGTTAAATGAACTAAAATGTAGAGTCATTACTTTCTGTCTTTCTGTCTCCACTGACTTGTGTAACGCTGTGTTTTTCTGTTTGATATTTGCAATAGAAATATTAGTTGTCAACAAGAAAAAAAGCAATATGAATGATGCTGTGAAGGTCTTTGAGATGGGGAAAAATGATTCAAACTTGAAATTTTTAACTGATGCTCCCTTTTTCAAAAATGGAGAAGAAATAAAGCAATCAACAGAAAGATGGAGATGTTTCAATTTGCAATCCTTTCATTAAGAAGGGTTAGATATTTCTTAAATTATTTTTTGTCATAAACAGATGATTTAATGGATACTTAAAATATCAAACAGGCAATACTTGATCTGAAAATTTTTCCATTTCCTAATTTATTATGGATAGATTGTATGTATTGGGGGTCAAATAAAAGGACCAATAAAGAAATCTAAGATTATCTAAGTCAAGTTTTTTTTTATTTGATAATTAAGCAAACTTAAAGCCAGAACAAAAACTTATTGCATATGCCCAAAATGAAGGCAAGCAGGGCATGCTTACAATATTGTATAGGCTAATATTTCCCCCAACAATCCAATGGAATGTGATGTTGCAATACAACTGAGTTGTGTAAATTCATATGTACAGAATGTAACTTGGATTCATAAATACTTAGACAGCTATAGTTATTTTTATTCTGGTTGCTCCAGTGTTCTTGCCTGGAGAATCCCAGGGATGGGGTAGCCTTGTGGGCTGCCGTCTATGGGGCTGCACAGAGTCGGACACGACTGAAGTGACTTAGCAGCCATAATTTTCTAATAAGTTTGTCAGATTTCACTCAGGCTTCAGGCACAGACAGTTTGTGAACAGTTAATACAGGAAGTTTTAATTCCCAGAAACCAGAATGGCTTCTCTGAGAAGACATGGTGTCATCTTTCCTTCAAAGTTTTCTTCTCTAGGTTTCTTCATTGGCCAATCAGGAGAAAAATGCTTCCTTGTTTGACTGCATTTTGAAAGACAATTGATAAAATATTTCAATATCCTTATGAACAAGATAAAAAATAAATGTTAGATGAGAATACTAATTGATGGATTCATAGTTTATTTTAAATTAATATTGTAACAGTCATATAGTTTTTAAGATTGTCTTTAATGAAAAGGGATTCACTTTCCTCCGTGTGATTTCAGGACCTATGGGTAGAAGTCAAAGATATAATTTGATTAGTTTTCTTTTTTTTTTAATACTTTATTCTACTTTACAATACTGTATTGATTTTGCCATACATTGACATGAATCAGCCACAGGTATACATGATCTCCCAATGCCAAAGCCCCCTCCCACCTCCCATCCTACACCATCTCCCCCGATCATCCCGTACACCAGCCCCAAGCATCCTGTATCCTGTTTTGAACATAGACTGGTGCTTCATTTCTTATATGATAGTATACATGTTTCAGTGCCATTCTCCCAAATCATCCCACCCTCTCCCTCTCCCTCAGAGGCCAAAAGTCTGTTTTATACCTCTGTGTCTCTTTTGTTGTCTCACCTACAGGGTCATCATTACTATCTGTCTAAATTCCATATATATGTGTCAGTATACTGTATTGGTGTTTTTCTTTCTGGCTTACTTCACTCTGTATAATCAGTTCCAGTTTCATCCATCTTATTAGAACTGAGTCAAATTTATTCTTTTTAAGGGTTGAGTAATACTCCATTATGTATATGTATCACAGCTTTCTTATCCATTCATCTGCTGATGGACATCTAGGTTGTTTCCATGTCCTGGCAATTATAAACAATGCTGCAATGAACATTGAGGTACATGTGTCTCTTTCAGTTCTGATTAGTTTTAAAATGGAATGGAATTTCTTAAGAGGTGACAGCTCTTCTCTTCAGTGTGCTGGGCTAACTTTATCAATTTGGGGACAAATGCCCACCAAGTATCCAAGTATGAAAAACCATGGTCTTTTTTTTTTCAATTACATGAAAATCAAACTGTATGAAAAAGCATCTTATTCTACTCATAATGGATCATGCAAGTGTTTTTCTTTGAGATGACCACTATACTTCTTTAAGTAGAAGCACTTTCTATGTATTTCACGTTTTATCACACAGAGTAAAAGATGTGTTACTGAAAAGTCAAGATTAAATAACATCAATAACATCTACTGATTCATCATGAACAATCTTAAATGGACATTGCATTGCTACCAGTATGTGAGTTTGAAAGGAGTAACTGGACTCCTGCTAAGTTACTACCAGTTTTACCCTCTATTGTTTCTGTACCGTCAGTGAAAATATCAGCTCAGCGAACAAGGGAAATCATGTCTTAGTTCAGTATAAATGTTCTTCTGACCTTGTGGAATCCTGAGATGGTCTAGGGACCACCGTCTCCAGTATTCCATGAACCATGATTTCAGAACCACTCATCTGATGACTAATATCATAGAATCTGGATGGTACAAGTTTTTGTGACTTTGCACAAAGTATACAGCATTTCTGTGCCTGCTTCCTCTTCTGTAAAGTGTGGAAAATCAAAATCACTGTCACAGAGGCGGTTGTGAATAGCTACGGAGAAAATGTTATAAAGCAAGGAGCGTGCTACTTGCTGTGTGTCACTGCCAGCGGTGCAAAGATTCAGTAGCTGCTTTGTAAAAGAGAGTAGTCAGTCCGCGGTAGTATCTCAGTCATGTCCGACTCTTTGCAACCCCACGGACTGTAGCCTGCCAGGCTCCTCTGTCCATGGTATTATCCAGGCAAGAATACTTAAGTGGGTTACCCTTCCCCTCTCCAAAAAGAGGGTAAGATTGTGTCATTCTGAGCAATTAGAAGCTAGAATAATTGACCTTGAAAATACATTCAAGTTTGAGGTTCTCTGATCCCCTTCCAACAAGCATGTTGTATGTAAGTCCCTTCTGGGTAAATGCCTAGTGTCATACTTCCTCCTTGTTTCGAACATTTGCAGTGTGGCCTAGGTTCATGAAAGCTGTGAAATGTGCCTGAGTTTGAATCCCATCATTCTCTTTTGTTAGCAGTGGGGCTGGGGGCATTTTCCTTAAGTGCTCTGAACCTCAGTTTCTTTCTCTGAAATATGAGAATAACATTTGCACCAGCTTCTTGGAGCAGGTATGATGATTCACGTTTGTAAAGGGCCTAAAACAGGGCCAAATACAAAATAGATATTCAGAATAACAATCTCAATTTCCCTTGTCAAAAGAAGATACTATTTCTGGCAAACTTTTACATACCTAATGAGCAATGTCTATATTTCATATTTTTGTGGCTCTGTCATCGACTTGGGATTTTAAAGAGAAGCTAATTTTATATTCTTGGAGGCTCTAAGAGTCAAAAAGTAAAGATGGCTTTAGAAGAATCATCAGTGGGCATTAATTACATAACCCCATAGCAGGTATGGGAGAGAAAAGGGTGGTATATTAAAAATATCTAGCAGCCAGTAAGCCATGAGTATCGCTGGACCTAACTGGATCAGAGGCCTGGATCCTCAGCAGACATTTACGCCACATTTACTAGATCTCAGGGGACCCAGCCAAGTAGAATGACTATAGCATTTTCTGTGGATGCAGCATAGCTTTATACATGCATACCAACTAATTCATGCCAGAATGAATGGTAAGTATGATTTTACTGGCTGCTGATCAGTTTGTTTTATCCTCTCTCAATACAAGGAAAGGAATAATTTCCAGAGTGAAATGAAGTTCAGAAGTTTGAGCACAGAATTTCTATCCCTTGCTGCTTATGAACTTGAAAAAGTGGAGTAACTTGAAGAAGCCGTCTATATTATCACGAAAGACAAAGAGCATGCTCCAGCTGCAATTAACCTTCATAACTCAGAGCCAATGTACCTGGTTCATCATGGAACTGGTTCCATGGGCACAAGAAGGAAGGAGCATGATTGAAAATAATGGTGAGAGTATCATCATCTTCCTTAGTATAACTATGGCTGGGGAGCCTCTGAGTCATTGATGCTAGCTTCACTTAAAACAAGGAAACAAGACTACTCTTCTCCCATGAACAGACACTGCAGGAACCAATATATCTGTGGAGGAACCAGCTGGACTTGATCCTGTCCTGCCACTCATCAAAAGCCTTGTGAGGCCCGTTACCACTGCACAATCTCCTAAGCACTGATCCTCACAGAGGCAGGGAGAGTTCAGCTGGGTATTTTTTTTTTTAAAATCCCACAAGGAGTCAGAGGCATTGGCACTTAGCAAATCCTCTTTTAATTTGCTCACTGAGAAAATTCAATCAAGACATCGTTAAAATAAAAGAGACCAGCATGGCACCATTTGTCAAGTCTATCTTTGAGCTATCACTGTGTTTCAAGGGGTGGTGAGTGATGGACAGAATTATATTTTCTGGCTTCTGAATAAGCTTCTGTCGAAGAGCTCACAATTCTTTTTTTAAGTCAGAAATCAAGAAAAATTATATATATATATATATATAAATGTGCGTTACCCACCTGTAACCTGCTGAGCCCTTCACACAGCAGTGGATGACCAATTAAGCGACACCACAGCTCTGCGCTCACATAGCAGAGTCAATTTGGAACCCCCTGGGGGAAATTGGAATCATGAATGAAGGATGCCTGCTGAAAAGCAGGGATTTCTGAAGCATGATTGGAAAATAGGCCAGGCAAAAATTACAAGGAGCTTTGAAGTCAGATAGACAAGGGAGTAAATCAAAAGTCAGACTTTTGTTATTTTAGGCAAGTTATTATACTCACCAAGTTTCTGTTCTCTCATGTATAAAATAGGAATACTGTCACTTTGCGGGTGTTTTATAATTAAATATTTAACTTCTATCAAAAGTTTGGCAAATTGAAAATATTTATTTAGACTGAACTCCTGTCTTTATATAGACATGGTCAAATTCAGAGCTTTTGCCAACAGGTTGTCAGGGTCAGAATCCCACCTCAGTCACATTCTAGATGCTTGACCTGGGGGAATGGTACCTCATTTCTTCAGATTTCTGTTTGTTCAGATATAGCTTAATATAAAAATGTCTCCTATGTCAGAGGGTTTTGTGAGGATATGTATTGTACTAAATATAGTATTATGCAAAAAATGCTTACAGAGTTCCAAGGAAAGAACCAGAACTCCTCAACATAGCTTATGTTGTTATTATCTACTTGAGAAGCTAAAGGCAAACATCGGTCTCGCCTTTGCATCATGAGTATTTTTGACAACTGGCAACTGTTTCATCCTTGTGTTTTTATAGTTTGTACTTTGAATTCTTATATTTTTGTCACTTTTGCATTTTAAAATTGAGACAGTTCTAAAATGCTAAATATTGCTCTATGAATTGTATGAACATATATAATACATAGATACTGTGCCAGTATGTCTAACTCTTTGCGACCCCATGGACTGCAGCCTGCCAAGCTCCTCTGTTAGTGGAGTTTTCCAGGCATGAATATTTGAGTGGGTTGCCATTTCCTGTTCCAAAGGAGCTTCCCAATCTAGACATCAAACCCGTGTCTCCTGAGTCTCCTGCATTGGTAGGTGGATTCTTTACCACTGAGCCACCTGGGAAACCCCAGATGGATAGATAGACAGGTTTAATTACAGAGTACCACTGCTCTCAGGCTAATGGGAACAATAATAACTATATTTTAACTCTAACCATTGTTCTTGTTTTCTTGTGATGGGGCAATAAAAATGGAGAACTGGATTTTGTATTCATAAATTAAACAATAGCCTCCCTGCAGTTCTTTTGACCCCACCTGCAGCCCTAGTTAGCTTTCTATTTGTCAGCTTTTAAAATCATGGGTCACACATTTCTTTCCCCACCTGACCAGACACTGTGAGGTTCTTTCTTCTCAACACATCTAGAGAGCCCTGAACTGAATCTCTTTTGTGGCAGATTATGTTCGCTTTCTTGTTATTTTGAGACAATTTCAAATTTATAGGAAAGTTGCAAGGATAATTTCGACAAATTTCATGTACCTTTTAATCACATTCACCGGTTTTACTATTTTGCAACATTTGTTTTATAGTCTCTGTTTATATGTGTGTATGTATATTTAAAACAATTATATTAAGTGTATTTTTTTAATCGTTTGAGTGCAGGTTACATTCATCATGCTTTCTTACCCTTAGATTTTCAACTATAGTACAGTTACTATGTTCAGGATATATAATATTGACACATTCATTTTGTCTAATCACAGTGATATTTATGTCCACTTGTTCCAAAAATGTCATTTATATATTTTTTTATAACTCCAAAGTAGGGTACAATTTAGAATCACAAACACATTGTATTTAGTTGTCACATATCTTTGTTCTCTCATAGTGATTTTTAATTGTTTACTTTTTGGTCTTCTCTATTAGGTAAGCTTTTTTAATTTTTAAATTTTGCTTTACAGTACTGTATTGGTTTCTGCTAAACATCATCATGAATCAGCGATAGGCGTACATACATCCTCTCCCTCTTGAACTTCCCTCCTCATCGCATCTCACTAGAAAGTCACAGAGCACCAGGGTTGAGCTCCCTGCATCATACAGCAAATTCCAGTGGACTATCTATTTTACATATGATAAGATAAGAATAGAGGAAAACAATAGAATGGGAAAGACTAGAGATCTCTTCAAGAAAATTAGAGATACCAAGGGAACATTTCATGCAAAGATGGGCACAATTAAGGACAGAAATGGTTTGGACCTAACAGAAGCAGAAGATATTAAGAAGAGGTGGCAAGAATACACAGAAGAACTGTACAAAAAAGATCTTCATGACCCAGATAATCACAATGGTGTGATCACTCACCTAGAACCAGACATCCTGGAATGTGAAGTCAAGTGGGCCTTAGGAAGCATCACTAAGAACAAAGCTAGTGGAGGTGATGGAATTCCAGTGGAGCTATTTCAAATCCTGAAAGATGATATTGTGAAAATGCTGCATTCAATATGCCAACAAATTTGGAAAACTCAGCAGTGGCCACAGGACTGGAAAAGTTCAGTTTTCATTGCAATCCCAAAGAGAGGCAATGCCAAAGAATGCTCAAACTACTGCGCAATTGCACTCATCTCACACATTAGTAGTAAAATGATGCTTAACATTCTCCAAGCCAGGCTTCAGCAATACTGTGAACTGTGAATTTACAGATATTCAAGCTGGTTTTAGAAAAAGCAGAGGAACCAGAGATCAAACTGCCAACATCTGCTGGATCACTGAAAAAGCAAGAGCATCCCCAAGAAACATCTATTTCTGCTTTATTGATTATGCCAAAGCCTTTGACTGTGTGGATCACAATAAACTGTGGAAAATTCTGAAAGAGATGGGCATACAAGACCACTTGACCTGCCTCTTGAGAAACCTGTATGCAGGTCAGGAAGCAACAGTTAGAACTGGACATGAAACAACAGACTGGTTCCAAATATAAAAAGGAGTATGTCAAGGTTGTATCTTGTCACACTGCTTATTTACCTTATATGCAGAGTACATCATGAGAAACATTGGGCTCGAAGAAGTACCAGCTGGAATCAAGATTGCTAGGGAAATATCAACCCACTCCAGTGTTCTTGCCTGGAGAATCCCTGGGGTGGAGGAGCCTGGTGGGCTGCCATCTATGGGGTTGCACAGAGTCGGACAAGAATGAAGTGACTTAGCAGCAGCAGCAGCAGCAGGGGAATATCAATCACCTCAGATATGCAGATGACACCACTCTTATGGCAGAAAGCAAAGAAGTAAAGAGCCTCTTGATAAAAGTGAAAGAGGAGAGTGAAAAAGTTGGCTTACAGCTCAACATTCAGAGATCAACAATCAAAGATCATGGCATCCAGTCCCATCACTTCATGGCAAATAAATGGGAAAACAGTGGAAACAGTGGCTCACTATTTTTCTGGGCTCCAAAATCACTGCAGATGGTGATTGCAGCCACAGAATTAAAAGACACTTACTCCTTGGAAGGAAACTTATGACCAAACTAGACAGCATATTAAAAAGCAGAGACATTACTTTGTCAACAAAGGTCCATCTAGTCAAGGCTATGATTTCTCCAGTGGTCATGTATGGATGTAAGATTTGGACCATAAAGAAAGCTGAGCATTGAAGAATTGATGCTTTTGAACTGTGGTGTTGGAGAAGACTCTTGAGAGTCCCTTGGACTGCAAGGAGGTCCAACCAGTCCATCCTAAAGGAGATCAGTCCTGGGTGTTCATTGGAAGGCCTGATGTTGAAGCTGAAACTCCAGTACTTTGGCCACCTGATGCAACAGATTGACTCATTGGAAAAGACCCTGATGTTGGGAAAGATTGAAGGCAGGAGGAAAAGGGGATGACAAAGGATGAGATAGTTGGATAGTATAACTGACTCAATGGACATGGGTTTGGGTGGACTCCGGGGGTTGGTAATGGACAGGGAGGCCTAGAGTGCTGCAGTTCCTGGGGTCACAAAGAGTTGGAAACGGCTGAGTGACTGAATTGAACTGAATGTATATTTTTCAGTGCTTTTCTCTCTATTCATCCCACCCTCTTCTCCCCCTCTGTGTCCACAAGTTTGTTTTCCATACTTGTATCTCCATTGCTGCCCTACAAATAGGTTCAACCCTACCATCTTTCTAGATCCATATATATGTGTTCAGTTCAGTTCAGTCACTCAGTCGTGTCCAGCTCTTTGTGACCCCATGAATTGCAGCACGCCAGGCCTCCCTGTCTCTCACCATCTCCCAGAGTTCACTCAGACTCACAGCCATAGAGTCAGTGATGGCATCTAGCCATCTCATCCTCAGTCGTCAACTTCTCTTCCTGCCTCCAATCCCTCCCAGCATCAAAGTCTTTTCCAATGAGTCAACTCTTCCCATGAGGTGGCCAAAGTACTGGGGTTTCAGCTTCAGCATCATTCCTTCCAAAGAAATCCCAGGGCTGATCTCCTTCAGAATGGACTGGTTGGACCTCCTTGCAGTCCAAGGGACTCTCAAGAGTCTTCTCCAACATCACAGTTCAAAAGCATCAATTCTTCAGTGCTCTGCCTTCCTCACAGTCCAACTCTCACATCCATACATGACCACAGGAAAAACTATAGCCTTGACTAGATGGACCTTAGTTAGCAAAGTAATGTCTCTGCTTTTGAATATGCTATCTAGTTTGATCATAACTTTTCTTCCAAGGAGTAAGCGTCTTTTAATTTCATGGCTGCAGTCACCATCTGCAGTAATTTTGGAGCCCAAAAATATAAAGTCTGAC